>JANSTT010019888.1:0-49290 GCA_026745375.1 Platyura marginata
TGTACGTATATATGTAATATAAATAAAATATAAATATGCTATACATATACTTATACATACACAAAATATAGATACATAAATATGAAATTATGTAGGTATGTAAAATTTTCCATTAATTTAATTAATTTTTCATAAATCTAATATAGCCACCAACATAAAATATATTATAAAAATTTGCATTTTCATTTTTCGTTTGTTTTTTTCAGATTACTTTGTATATATTCAATCAAACGAAAAGACTGATGAGGCCCCGAGGTCGAATACGCCCAACTATGCCCACCTGGGGCTATCATAAACAATTAGAACTATTGGTCGATATATGTCCTACAGATTATAGTTAAAGAGTGGTAAGTATTTAAATACATACATATGTACGAGTATGTATGTATATAGGAACATATCTTCTTACTTTAATATTAATTACTTATAGGTATCCTAACATTTTATCTTTCTTCATAAATAATATTCTATTTTTGGTAGTCTCTCTTTTTGCCGATATCTATTTTCGAACAAGTCAAATATAAATTTTTTATTTGATAAATGGATTAAAATCCGCTCATTTAATGGAAAGCTCTTTAGCTGTGTGTATGTATGTATATTTATATATACGATTATTATGTGAATAATTTATGATTTTATTATGTGGAATTGTTTTTTTATTACATTTATATAACCGTTCGTATCCACCTATATATGTATGTACATATATGCCATCCATAATTACCTTTGAGGTAACTTTCATTTAAATACATATTTTAACAATAGGTTTATTAAGTTCAGTGACAGGAAATAATATTGGGTTGGAAATTATTTCATTTAATTAAATTTTTTGTTTTATCAAAAATTTATAGAAAGAACTCGATGTGGCCTACGTATAGTCCTTCAAATCACACTCAGGGAAAGGTACCTAATTAATTTTCCGTTAAAATTTTCTTCTCTGTTGTTGTTCAATAAGATCGGAATAGTTTTTAACAACAGATAAACTTCGTTGTAAACAAAGATCATCTATTCCATATAGCTATGCGAAAAAGTAGGATTAATTGGAGAAAAACTTTTATTTCACAGGGTTTAATTTTTTGACAAACAGTATGATTACAGGATATTTTTTTTTAATTTGATTCGTCATCGATTCGTTCAGTACAAACATCATACTGCATACTGTTCTTTCGTTGTGACTTTGCGCAGCATGTCCGGTTTCGGTTTTTATCCAAACCGCTAGATAGTGTAAAATATCGCAAATTAACAGATTTCTTAAAAAAAACTATTTTTAAAAAAATTGATGTTGCTTTTTGTCAAATAACCATCGATATGGGAATAAAAATAAAACCCAAACTCTCGAATTTCTTTTTCTTTACTAATTTCTTCGATAATGATCTAAATATTCAGGTGTTCAGGAACTACAAAACACATTATACATAGCTATGATTTTTTCTTTCATTTATTTAATGCTACACTAATGTATAAATATAACATTTCACTATTTAATATAATATGTAACACGACGTTATATATAGTAGGTATTTACTTTATACTCCAAAACCAGCTCCTAAGTGCCGCTGAAACGTTTTATTAACACCATGTGTAAAATATGTTAATGAGTAATGACATTTATTCCAACATAACTCATAAAAGTTGAACGCGAACTGAAATACCTCTAATGTTAATATTATTAGTCATGGGCTGGTGTTACCTGTAACTATAAATGTTAAAATTATGAAGGATTTTTAGGAATGTGATGTAGTTATTTTATAACATTGTAATTATTTCTTACTCCACAATTGTAATTCTTTGTGTTGCCGCATCAATGTATAAATCAAGAATCTTATACATTTTTATAATTAAGTAAAGTACGAGTATCTACTATAAAAGTAGTTTATAGTTTATTGGTCTAATTTAAATAAATAAAGTTTGGATGTTCAATGTCACAATTTCTTTTTTCTAAATGTAAAATATTCCTAAATATCATCACAAATATTTTATAAATTCATTCAGATTTTCAAAACACATCTACACAAGATTTTCACCCCCCATCAAGTATCATAGACATGCATAACATATAACAATAAGTAGCATCCTTTAAATTTTTTTTTTTCTTACAAAGAGCAGAGAAAATTAGTCAAGCATATGATCCTAGTTGTATAATATTTCAGAAAATTAGGTAGGTACTGCTCCAAATATGTAGTCATGGACTTTTTTTTTTACACTAAAATGTTGTATGCGTAGTTATGTAGGTTCTTATATTTACATATTTCTGATTGGTGAATGATGTTGTAATCTCATATTTATATTTATTATTTATTATATTATATTTATTATCGTTTAGAGTTGTAAATTTAACTACAAATGCTGGAATTAGATTACCATAGTTGAAGATAATTCGTTGGTCGAAGTCAAACCGTTCGTTTGCATCCATCTCCTTCATGGACATTAGTCTAATATGTACATATGTATCGCATATACAGGTTTAGTAGTATTTCATCATTTTCTACCTGTCGATTAGCTTCTAAAAGCAGCTATTACGAATTCTGTTTAGAGTTTACCATTCATTGCTGCAAAGTGTTGGATCTTCTAAGACAATGTTTATTTTTTTTTGTCGGCCAGACTTAAATTTATATTATTATTCTATAATGTTTAAGTTTCACTTCTTGCCAAATTACTTGTAATCCGGTTTAGAATAGATTCTATTGATTATGCGATTATGCCATAATCCATTGATGTTCTATCTTAATAGAGCAATTTCAACCAGAAGAAAAAGCACCCGGAACTGTTAATAAATTATGCTTATAAGTAAGTATGTATCTACTACCTACTTATATGTTTAATTAAAAGCTTATTGTTTCCGATAAGTCAAATTAATATTTGTGTAGTATATCTTGACAAATCATAATAACATTATATGTCTACATAACTCACTTATAATAATGTAATTCCAGAAGGTAAGAATTGGTAAAACAATCCTAACAAGATTTATGTTTTATTTTATTTTTTCGTGTATATATCGCCTTTATATTAACAGAGTCAGGTAGTCATTACGTTTGTTGTTTATAACTTGCTGGTAGCACGAAAAGAATTAATTGTAAACGATTTGTATTCTTTAATTTTTTTTTCGATTTCTATTAAAAAAAAATTAATAAAAGGTAACTAATACCTTTCTATATACCTTATTGATTATAAGATTTATTGAGATTGTATAATGGAAAATAAAATTGTTGATCTATTGGATACATCTTAACAGTTTTTTACGTGTTTTTTTCGACTAAAATTTATTTTTACATATAAATACAGGTAGTTTAGAAGCTTCCTATATTATTAAACTAACATTAACAATTAACAACTAAACGTTTTCAATTTGTTGAACAATTTAAAAAAAAAATGTTTTAAAAAAAACTACTAAGTACAAAAATACAAGGTGTCTAGCGCTGTTGTCATAAAAGTAAATGAAGATTAGGTGCACTAAGACCTCGATTTGCATCATTTCGATCATTTCGTTTATGCTTAGCAATGAATTAAAGATAATTTTTTTTAAATATTAATCATTATGCGTTTCAATTTGACTCATTTTTACAGCTTTGACCATTAAAATGACCCAAACAATATCCCAAGAATGACTTTAGTAATTACCTCTCGACTTATTATGCAGACATTGTTTTTTTTTTTTAATTCCGAAGTATAGTGTTAATATACATACCTATTTTATAATGACTTCGTATTTCTTATATGCTTTGTACGTAATATATTAATTTACAAAATCAGGACACAGATTCATTTATTGAAATATGACCTTCCCAGACAGACAACGGTTTATGTATGTATATAAATTACGAATTAAACCATGAAATATTAAATGTATTTTTATATTAAAATATAAAAGTAGGTAGATAATAAATGAAAAAATGGCTTTAAGCAATGTTCAATAATAAAATAAATAGTTTAGAAATTATATTTTGAAAGTATGACACAAATCTATAGGTAACTATACTAAGTATAATTGCAATTTTTCGTGTATGTTGCTAAATATGGCAAAAAAAAAGCAACTTTTCTATATACAACAATAGATGTAAAATAATTAATGGATCACAAAAAAAAAAAACAATAACGGCTTTAATCGTGTAACTGTGATGATTGCTTGCTCACAAAAAAACATCAATTCAAAAAAAGATTCCAGACTTAAGATTTCGTTTGTGATATGTTCTTTCTTAAAAGAGAGGTCTATTTTGTGTGTTAGTTTTGAGATTATTTATTCTTTAATTTACTTATGCCCATTGATTTAATTTTTGGTACGCGTAATTATCCTTTGTATACTAATTACTATGAATAATTAATTATATGTATCCAAATTATTCCTAAAATAAAGGGGATAAGTACTATGCCTTTAATATTCTAATAGTAAACAAATAAATTGCCTTTCTTGGGTGTACATAGGTATTATACAAGTATTGATTACAAAAGAAAATTACTTGAAAAATACGGAAAATATCCTTTGAAAATAAAAACAATAATCATGTTTTTACGTTGCCAAGTTATGTATAATTAGATACGCGTTATATACTTATAAATCCAATTAACCTCCATGAAAAAATCAAATCAGTTATTATCATAATAGAATTTATCTATTTTGCCTTGTATTTATGGCAGTTTATATATGTATAGTATATACTGTATGTGTGTATGTATTGTATATGTATTGTATACTTCAAGATGTACTAATTATAACTTAATAACGATGAGGAAACCCCCGAAATTCTATTAGAATTAAGCTTGAGTTAATTGATATAAAGGATATACGGATATAATATCTATACAAGTAAGTTCAGTGAAGCGATAAACAAACTAAAATTGAGTTTTTGCTATCAAGTAAATATAATACAATATTTGGGAAAAATAGGTGAAAATATAGGGATATTGAAATGTTTCGTATTTAAGTTCATACCCTATATCTAAGTATATATAAAAGTTTTTCACGACTTTTGACCTTATCTCGCCTTTTAGCGCTATATATTTTAATTATAAAAAAATTATTTCTTTTTATGTATTTTCAGAATTGTCAGTAAAAATATTTACGGCCTAAAAAGTATTTTTCATATTTAAATATGCAACAAATATAAACATATTAAAATATACAAAAAATCGTCGAAGGGGTGGGGTGATTTTATTCTACTTATTATATTCTTACTTGGATAGGTCGATATATATGAAAAACGAAATCTTTTAATTCGCTAAATTAGGGTTTTTTTTTTACAATGGACATAATTTATGGTTTAATTACTTGATTGTATTTTGATAACAACTCCTCCAACAATCTACTTATATAATAAAATAAAAATATAGCCCATAACAATAACAGTTCTAATTAATCGTAAAACAATGTCAAACCGAAATATAATAATAAAGTGATAAACCTGACATACTAAAGTTAATTATATTTGATGCACCAATAATTATTATCTCTCTTATTCGAGCTCTTATTACACAAATAAAAAATAAAAAAAAAATCCGCAATCAAGGTAATTGAAGAAAACACATAACTTACTTATTTGTTTATTTATTTAATTAAAATTAATCACGATTAAGTAATTCGCTTGGTTAAAAAAAAATAAAAATATATATACAATTATATATATATATATATATAAATATACAGAGAAAAGTTCATGCAGTTGATTGCATTTTACATTTGCAATTCAATTTTTTTATATTTAATTTTGTGGATTTGGACATCGTATAATGAAAATATCTTTATAATTCAAAGAGAAGCTGCAACTGAATAGTAGTACTGTACAAGTATACAATAAAAAATTAAAATCCGTACATATACTTACTTAAATCTTTTATTGAACAAAATGCATTCACTCGCAAAATTAAACAATGTATATGCTGCGCCAGAGTACTTGAAACAGATTCCATTGACCGACTTTTAAAAGTCTTGCAATTGCACATAATATCAAACTATGGACAAAATTATATAAATTCGTATTGCATGTCATTTATGTATGAATTAGGTGTAATAAAGCGCACAAGTGACTATTATAATTTTATCTTATATTGTACTACTTTCTATACAGCAATAAGTAGATATGGGTGCATATGTAATACGTTTAAATGAAGATAACACTTTACTGCATTTATTGTTTATATTTATTACCTTCCAGATTAACTTTGTTCAAAATTTTAAATGGGTCTACGATCAGCGATTTCCCACCTTTTTTTCATGCGACCCAATTTTCAACTCATATTAATTTCGTGGTCCACCCATATAACCGAACCGAATGTTTGAATGTAAAATGTGAACTTAAATTCCCTCATTTGGGAATCGATGCCCTACAACAAATTAGTTCGATTACGGTTTTTTTAGACCAGAGTTTAATTTAAACCGTTTTTCATTCAAATAATTTCAAAATAGTTTATACAGATATGTCGGTATGTGTAATATATTATTACATTTTTACAATAAGTTTATATCGATTAGTTTCGGTCGTAAAAAATATAAAATCTACATAATACGATGCTAATTCAATTATTAACTTTAAAATTGGAAACAAACAATTGATTTTTACATAACTTGTAAAAATATATGAAATTTGCCTTGAATTTTACTTGGAATTTGATGTGTAAAGTTTTTGGTAATAAGTATATATAGTTTTTTTTTGATGTTTTGTATCTACTACATCTCAAACACATTGAACATATTGGTAATAGCAAATCTATCTAATTTAAAAAGTTAGCATCTCTTGATGCTATTCAATAAAATTGTAACAGAAAAAGTTTTTTTTTATAGCCATACATGTAGTAGGTACCCCACTTGTACTATTGTTTGCGGTTTTACAGATTATTAATATAGGGTAAGTTCGGGTCACCATACCATGCATAAATGTGGAAGAGAACAAATTTAAACTCCCTTATTTTACTTAAAACTCTGAAAATAAATAATGTATAATTTTCTAAAAAAAACATTTTAAATGATTGGACGATGTAGAAGTTGATTCTATTTTTGGCTTAAAAGCACATAAACCACTATGACTTTTGGCTACAGAAATATTCTCAAAACCTAAATTTTTTTCTATTTTAAGTTTTTGAAATTTAAATGTAAAAAACACAGCTTTAAAAATAATCCTTCAATTAATTTGTGACGTAAGTACAAAAAAAAAAAAGATGTGATAAGTGTAACCTAATTTTTTTTTAATGTAAAAATGATTTCCGTTTTGCGTTTTTTTGATACAATTAAATAAATTGCCAAATATGAAATTTATTTTATAAAAACCTTTTTCCATTGTCACATTTGGCCTGGCCAATTTAAGAGTCTGAATATTTAATACCGGCTATAAAAAAAATTTAAAATTACAACACAATAATCATACCTACCAAAAAGTATATAAAAGGTTTTTATATAATTTTATTATTGATGAATGGTGTTCAAGAAAAAAAAAACTATAAATTTCTTTTGTCATTTATTGTTACAAGTTCAGTGGTCCGACAGCATTAATATTTTTTGACATATTCATATTTCATAATTGTACACTGTGCCTATAAGTATAGATATGTTATGTACGTAATAATTCGCGAACAACAATAAAACATAATTTTTTTTTTAACTATGAAATGAAATTATTATTTTAAATATGATACTAAAATGATAAAAAGTGCTTTAATGTGAATGACGTATGTATGATGTACAAATACCTAAAAATCGATTTATTTTTTATACCGAAATATAGAAAAGTGAAAGCTCCAAAAACTACACGTTCAATAGATAAATGTAGCTTGTAATAGTTTTATAAAGCATGACCCTATCTTTATCATGGTCGCGTCAAGGATATGTGCCATCTGCTATTTTACTTAATGTTGGAAATTATCCCCCCTTCCTCTTAAAAAAATCTTTTATATTGACTTTTCTAGCCAGGCGACGTTCAACTAATTTTGTTTATGGTACCATCTGTGTCAATCTCATAATTTAGCCTTTTAATTGATAGTTTAATAATTTAGCCATAGTTATGTAATTATGTTATTTAAAGTTACGGAGAGATAGAGTTGAAAGATGATTTTAAGATAATGAAAGCAATTAGACTGTTTATTTTCTTAAGTTGTTTATCGTCTGGGAAATATGTACATAATGTAAGTATGTAGATAGTTGAAGTGTTCTTTTGTGTAATTGAATGTTATTTTTTTAATTGACGTGAGGGTGATTGTCCTGTAATAATCGTTTCGAACTCTCAAATTTATTTCATCTTAAAAACGTTGTTCAGGTCGAACCACCTATCGAACCCCCTCAAAATGAGAGAAGTCCGTATAATGAACTTTTGCCCCAAACTTGACCAACATTTATTCCTTTTATTGCTTGATTGAACTTGTAATACCATTCATGATTATATCTTTTCAAGTACATGGGCACTGGTTTTATGATTTTATACTTACCTACTTATCCAGGGCTCTACATCTACAGGTCGAATGGTTTTTATGATCTTACAAAATTTCTGTCGGGTTGCATAAAATCATAAAAGCAGGTATATTGGTACTTGTTAATACATTTTTAAATAAAAATACCAAACGTTCTTAAAATGGATTTAGGTACAAATTTGTACAAAATTTGTTATTCTTATCTTTGCTTTTACGTACGAGTAGCAGAACATTTCATTGAGATTTGCGCTTAGGTTCTGTTTCAAGATTAGGACCATTATTTTCGGCTTTTATATGTCGATTAATAATAACTGATTTGATATTAAGAATATGTGTTTAAATCCGTTTAAAATTTAAATATTAATCGAAAGAATTGCTTTAGGGCTTTAAATTTCCTAATCCCCAGCATAATGCTAAGTATAGTAATATACTGTGACTATGAGACTTTTAGGTAGTACATATTATGGACCCATACGGATATAAAATGAAATTTTGCATGCACATTCATGTAGCATGTAATTTTATGAAACTATCTGCACGAATACAATTTTTTTCAGCTCATTAATTAAATATATTTTAACCTCAAGTAAACTTAATATAAAATTGTTGTTTTCGTGTAAAATTTTTTCCATGAAATGAAATACATATACATATATATATAATTAAAGTTTTATTCTTGTATAATACCGGAACAATGATAGCTACTGCTACATATAGGTATTCGTGGAATCTATAAAAAAAAACCAGCGTACACATTTAGACAAATTTTGACGTAGTTCAACTCTACGAAAAGGATATTACATTATATTCAACATGCAAACAAAGTAAATAAAACAAATTCTCTTTTTTCTCATTTATTTTGCATAAAGTACTTATATTTGGCCATTCTAACAAAAGAATATATAAAGATTTAGCTAGAATCTCATTTGAATAATATAAATTGTTGTTTGGAAAGATATAGAACAATACAGTCATGTAGCCATACAACCTGACGGTGTAGAAAATCGCATGTAATATCTTTCAAATACGAATGGTTCATTGACATTTAACATCAATCAATTAAATGGTTTGGAGGCATTTTTTTTTGTTGCATGGCAAAAAAAAATGTTTTGCAAAAGTTAATTTACACACATCCGACAACAACAAAACAATTTTGTTTTTTTTTTTTGTTTTTTTTTTATTAACATTTTCAATTTAAAAAATAATTTTAATCAGAAAAGAAATATGTTCTTATTATTGTGTATATAACTTTGAGCCCAGTAATTTTTTTTTTATATTCCCGTTGTTTCAGATGAAAAACAGAAATTTGTAGCCATAAAATTGCAAAACATTGTTGGTCACATGAAAATGCGACGATTGTAAAAAACACAAAAAAAAAACTTTTTTTTCGACTTGCTCTTGGAAGATTACTAAGACTTTAGAGATAATAAGAAAATGATAACTCGTCGAAATTGGCTTCTTCGATGCAGTATACTCATCAACATTGCCGTTTTATTGTATATTTGTACACATGTTATGATAGGCAGTGGTAACATTGCTTTGGGTCCAACATACATTGTACAAGAGGATTATTCGAAACAACAAAGTCGGTCACAGGCTGCGCCAATTTTGCAGATAGTCGATAGTAATCGAGAGCAAGAACAAGCGCAGGTAATGAATTTTATTTTATTTTTATTTTTATATATACATAAATTCTATTACAATTGTATTAACAAATGTTGGATTTTGTTCACATTTTTTTGATCTGACATAAATACAGTAGAACCTCGTTAATCCGGACTACGAATTATCTAAAAAAAAATTAAATAAAAGAATAGTTAAAACAACCTGTATCACTTAACACTTAAATTCACAATAAATAAAATTACCATGTAACAAGAAGTGAAGCGCAGTGTACTGACAATGAAGGGCAAAGTCATGTTCACGTTCATGCACTTTCTCACAAAAACAATAGAAGCGCGATAAATGTGTAATTTGGAAACATTTCACACCTGTAACCTTTTTAATGGCTGTCCGGATTAATGAAGTTCTATTGTATTATGTTTTTATAAAAAAAATACCACCGATTTAAAATAATGACAATTTTTATTTATAATGAAACTTTAGTAATAAATCTCGCTGTAGCATAATTTTTCTATACAAATTTATAAAAGCCTAATTAATTAAGCTAATTAAATGTAGCTTTTTTTTACCTTACTTATGTACAAACGGGACAATTTATAACTTTGTTCTTTCTTTTTTTACGGAAAAATAGGTTAAATTTACACCAACATCTGATTTATTTTTATGTTTAACTGTTTTTTTGCTTATTTATTTGATTTTTATTGCTACAGAGATGATCGCGTTAATCAGACTAAATAAAAACAAGGATTATTGCGAAAGTTTAAATTATGTTCATTAAATGGTTCATTAAAAAAAAAACCTGAAATGTGAAGAGGTTAACAAAGGTTTGGTTAGCTTAGGGTGGTGGTGGCTCATGCACCTAGTATAGTCCACTTTTTGAGTCCATAGCCAAACTGTATTGATGACATTATATTTGTCTCATTGATATGACGACATCTTTTTTCTTGTTTTTGAAAAAATTCAGCACGTTGAGGTGTTTCTCCTTAGGAAACCTTACAAATATGCTCGCCATTTTCCACCTGTACTATACACCTTTAAGCACTGTCATTCTGAGATAATGCAATTTCTAGTCTCTTTTTAATAAGTACCATCCAACCGACCTTAGACTCAAATTAACACACCAGATAAAAACATAGTCGGGACTTGAACCCGAAACCTCTCACTCCCCAAAAGCAACTACTCAATCCACTGAGCCATTTGGTCGTTGAAGTATTCACGATTTGGCCTATGTAAAATCAACAATGTTTTTGTCCATGTAGATATTGTAGATGTAAATTAGCGAGATTTCAGTTTATCGTTTATTGATTTTATGAAAAATAAAAATTACCGCAATACATTTTGTCACTTTAACTTTAAAATGGATTTTGCCATTGAATATGAGATATTTTTGCAATTACGCGGATAAATTAATGAACTCATTATTCAAAAAGCAATTTATTTTTCACTGTTTGCAAGTTCATATATATTGAATTGAAATAAATATTTATTGATTAAAATATAACTCCAACACGACGATTTAAATTTATTTGTCTGTGCCACACTGAATTTCATAGTCTATTTATATAAAAAATAATTTGAAATGTAATTACTTGCAATCAATCTAGTTACAAAATGCTTGGTATGCAATTTAAAATCAATTGAACATTTATTTTATACTTAACTAACAAGGCTTAATAAAGAATAATTTTTTTTTTCACAGCCTATTGTTTCTGAAAAAGAGTTACCTGTTGCGGTACCAATAATATCTGTATCTGATAATGCTCAACAACAACAACAACAACATCAACCGCAACGGACATTGAAACAACAGCAACCGTCACAGCAACATCAACAGCAACTGCATGAACAGCAACAACAGCTGCACCAACAGCTACAGCTACAGCAACAGCATCAACAGCAGCAGCAGCAGCAGCAACAACAACAACAACAACAGCAACAACAAGAGATACAAAAACAGCAACAAGACTCACAGCAAATAAAAGAAATTAATGACAATGCCGTTGAGGATTCTCGTTTTGAAGTGCCAACCGAACAGCCCGCGCCACCAGCTAAAAGTGGAAATGAAGTAGTATATCAAGAAGTGAACTTTGTAAATTCAAGCACTAATGAAGTTTATACAGTGCAAAATGAGGAAAAGGATCTCGAAACTAGACTTAAGTATGTTCTGTTTTGATTTATTTAATTATTATTAGGCATATTAAGGTTTTTCTTTTTTCTAATTTTTAATAGATCATTAATTGCGTGTCATGACCGAGGCAACCTTCCAGAAACTGGACAACGAAGTGATTTCTGGGTCCTTAAGAACTATGTAAGAGCTGACCATGGAGAATTACGTTGTTTTGAAACAATAACATATACAACACATGCTGATTATACATTTTTAGATAATTTGATACCACTTTTAGAAAGGTAAGAAAAGAAAAAAAGATTGAAACGATAATTATGTACTTAGATGGAATTTCTTTTTCAATTCAAAATAATTAATGTTCAATATATAGTTTAATTAAGAAAATTGTACGGAATGCGAAACAAATGACATTTCAATAATTTGTAGTTGGGGTAATTGCAATTAAGTGTCTATTTAATGGAAATTCATAGTAAGAGTTTAGGTAAATTATACAGCTTTATACACGTACTTAGTCTAAAAGAAAACTAAACTGTTCCGAAGCCAGCGCCACAAAACTTTATTTATTTTACTTTTTACATATTTCACTATTCACAGACTGCTGTATAGAATTGAAAGCAGTGATAGTGATAATTTTATCGTCACTTCAGTATCCATGCTCAATGATTCAGCGACACCACCTTTAACCGATCTTGATTTGAATTTGCTTAATCTACTAGCATCAAAGGAGTTCACCTTACTGTCGGGTATGATGTCAATTCCTATACTGTGTGCAAATTTGATTAGATTTACTTCTAGAACTATTCTTAAAAACGAATTTTGTGTTGCTCAATAAACACAGACATAATAAGGGGATTTTTAACCGGACAAAATTAACCGGCATCCCCGTATTAGATTCCCTAGTTATGATTTAATAAAAAAAAAATTATAATTAATAATATATATTTCTAGTAAATGCATTTATGCCAAAATAGGCCTTCAGTCACACAACTGCGTATTGAGCAAATGTTAAAAACGGTTAAGTACAACATTTTCAATGTGAAAACTTTTGAAATACAAATTTAAAATTCTGTAAATCACATGTAATTTAGCAAAATATGTCCGCCATTAACTGTTAAAGGGCAACTTATTATAAATGAAATTATTTTATTTATTTGTCTACCGGGATTACCGCTTACCTTCGGGCGGTAATGTTGACTATGGCTGTCAAATAGTTTTACATAAAAAAAAACGATAAACAATGATTAACCTAATTGTATTATAAAACTTAAATTAAAAGAATAAATTAGTTATGTAAAAAAATCAATAAATTGTGTAAAGATACGAGTAGTAGGCATTAATTTTATCGAAGTAATTAGTCAGATAAACATAATTGAAAAATGTTAAAAGAACAAAAAACCCACTGCATTCCATTTGATTTATATCTAACATCATAACATTACACGGAGTATAATTATAAGACTGGAAATTTTTGTTGTTTTCTTTTATTTTAGATTAACGACACATGTCATCTAGGAGTAGTAATTAGCTAATAGCTTGATTGATTTTTGTATTCATTAATAATATTGTTTAATTACATTTTTTTTCTCAGGTGGAATGCACCAATTAGTATAGCATTACATGCACCGGGTTCGGATTTCGTTCCCACAATAAAAGCCATTAAATATCTAAGAGACTGCGCTCCAGGAAACCAGCTAGTTCGTCAATTTACTACTTTCCACATATATTTTAGTAGTAAACATATACCGAAATTTGTATGTATTCGATATTTTAAAATTGCATAAGACATTGAATTTATAATTTTGTTGTGTTTTTGCAGGTTCCAAAATTCAATAAGGTGCTTGATCCGCCATATAATTGTTCTGTGCCACCACCATTCTTTAATGTTAGCACAGCCCAACTATACAAAACACAAAAAAAACTTTTGTATCCAGTTAATGTTGGCCGAAATATTGCGCGCGATGCTGCAATGACACATTTTATACTCGCCAGTGATATTGAATTGTACCCAAATCCTGGTTTAGTTAGGAAATTTTTAGAAATGATCGCACGAAATGATGCCCCATTACAGCGAAAAAATCCAAAAGCATTTCCATTGTCAATATTTGAGGTGGACAGTTCGTCACAGGTTCCACGTGATAAAACCGAACTACAGGAACTGTTGCGAACGGGAAAAGCAATTCCGTTTCATAAACGTGTATGTTCTAGTTGTCATGGCGTTCCAAAGTCAAAAGAATGGATGGCTGCCAATGAAACGGAAGGTATGTGAATTTTGAAAATATTCTGTGGAAAATTTCTTCTTGTTATAACAAATTTTTTTTGGTTAACATTTTTAATTATGTAAAAACAAGTTTTGTCATTTCTACACTATATCATCATATTGATGATTACTATATGTTTATGGTTCTATGAACAATAATTGGCCCATTTGTATCCAAAGGGTCGAAAACGAGCTAATGACAAATTCATATTTTTTTTTTTAAGTTTTCATGATTTATTTTTGTTTGGTTCTATAGCCCTATATGTATATATATATATATATTTGTTCAAATACATAACACATACATACATTTTAGAATTAGGAATATTCCACATTGGCAAACGAGTCGGTTACTTTGTACATTGGGAACCGATATACATTGGCACACATGCTGATCCCCATTACGATGAGCGGCTGAGTTGGGAAGGTAAAAGTGATAAAATGACGCAGGTAATATTAATTTTTTTCTCTTATTATTTTAACAATTATTCTACATTGATTTTTTTTTTATTTTCTTACTCAAAAAGGGGTACGCATTATGTGTCCTAGACTATGAGTTCCAAATTCTCGACAATGCATTTCTGGTACATAAACCGGGCATTAAAGTATTGAAAAAAGATACAAAACGTGCAATGCTGGCGGCCAAAACGAATCAATTGATCAAGAAAATTATCTACCCTGAACTTCAGGTTATGTACGGTACACGAAAAGGTTGTGCGGTATAGTAAAGGCGGTGAATATCCTTTTCACGTAAAAGGGATATTCCGGATTTGAAGTTTATATTTAGATTTTAAAAATCTATTTAGTTAGGTTAGATATACCTATGTATGTATGTGTGTACTACTGTGTATGTAACCCAAAACTTATATTATCATAAAGTGATAAAGTGATATAATTAACGCGAAGCATAATTTTAATATTGATAATTAATTAATTAATTATATTCAAAAAATATATATATATATATATGTAAATATATATACATATATGTATATGAAATGTAGATTTAGTAAAATGATTAGAAAGGATTTAGGTAAAGAACAAAAACAGCATGAATGTTATTTATATCTAGGTGTTGAAATATAAATGTAAACTTAAAATTTTGCTAAAATATTTTCTATGATGAGCAAATAATATCGGCTAAGTGAAATAATATTAATCTGAAATATGCCCGTTAATCACAAAACAAAAATAATTATTCTTTTGAATTATTTTATTTATTATTGTTAATTTTAAGTACCTACATACCTACATTACAGTCTTTTTTGTCAATCAATTTTGCAGAAATGTTGTCAATTTTGAGCTTTTTAATTGATATTGCTTACGTTTCCTAATAAAACATATATATTAAATTTGCAGCGGTGCAAAACATGAAATATACAAAACCAATGTGAAATCAAATAGTTTAGTGAGGTTTTTTGTTTTTGGCAAATACTGCTTCCTGGTGGTAATAATACTATTTGACATAACTAGTTAAGATTATTCTTGTTCGTTTAATTTTTAAACGTATAACCTTGTAGAATACAATTAAATTATGCAATTCTTCGCACCAATTTTGCGGAAAAATATTTCAGGCATATTATGTCGTTCGAATAACTTGCTAAATTCTTAGATCGTATCGATACCAGGACCAACACTATAGTTTCACTACGTTTTTCAGGATTACGCAGTACACATTACGTCAACTGGAAAATGTTTGTTAATCGGTTGGTTGGTTTAGCTTTAATTTTGAGACTAAGAGACGGTTTGAAAGTTGTAAGAATAAAACAATCGCTTTTTAATAATTTTCATTATTTCTACTTTGAAGAATGTCTCCATGAGGCTAACCGGTTATTACATTTTATCATGTCTAGCAAATCGGTTCTTAATCCAAACAATATTTGCAAGATTGTTCCTTAAACTGAATATTTATATTTGTATTTATATTATTTAAAGCTTTGTATAATTATTGATTAATCTTCAACCATATCTAACCATACGACCGATCGAGTATACAATTTTCTGAATCCAACCATAAGTTTTTTTTACTTATTTAGAATACAAACTCTTTTAGATCCAATTATTATTATTTATTACTGGTTGCTACCACATTTCTGTGCTCATTTTAACATTTTGTTATTTATGTAACAATTTGTGGTAAATTTTTTTTGATTGAATTAAGGGGTGACCGGACTACCTCTTATCGGTATAAAATTGAGAGCGCTCAAGAAGACTAACATCATAATACACAGTATATTATCACCATTATTTCGTTTGTCATTCCGCCAAAAAAAGGTTAATCCCGAGCATAACACTCCTATAAAAAGTTTATTGATATATTTGTAACATATTATTTCGTTCTAAATGGTGCATATGATGTTCGACGATCGCATACCTGTGAT
The DNA here is from genome assembly GCA_026745375.1 of Platyura marginata. Taxonomy (NCBI): domain Eukaryota; kingdom Metazoa; phylum Arthropoda; class Insecta; order Diptera; family Keroplatidae; genus Platyura; species Platyura marginata. The sequence continues at coordinate 16,781 of JANSTT010019888.1, forward strand.
TATAGGAGGGGACCTACTGTTTTTTTAAAGGGTGAAATTTGAACCACCTGCCACCGACTCGACAACTAACCCAAAATCGATTCAAATTGTCATTTCAAGAGAAACTTTTCAAGGAAATTGTGTCAAGGTCTTGACTCGAACCCAGGAACTGTCACATGATAGGCCGAGTCTAATCTTTCAATACGGTATTTGCTAAGAAACAAAATATTCTTGTTTAGTTTTTATATTAGTTTTTAATAAATATTCCAGTAAAAAAGTAAAGAAAAATAAGCGAACAACATATCAAAATCGAACAAAATCCAGATAAAAGCTAATCACTTCGAAAAAAGATAAAAAAAAAATAATAATAATATTTATAGCTTATATACCAAACTATGAACACAATTATAAAAGAACATAAGAAATAATGAAACGAGAACAAAATGATATTTTACTATATGTACTATAAAATATGTTTGACTATAAAAGAAAAGAAAAAAAAAACAGTAATCTTATAATCGCACAACAACTGACGGTTGCAAATCGTTTAAAACTATTCTATTTAATCTTACAAAATAAACCATTTCATACTAAAGAAAAACAATTTTAGGCAAATTTAAATGATATTAATAAATTTAAAAAATATTTATAAAATGCAAAAAAATATTCTTGAGCTATTATGTAATTTGAAATTTAATGAAAACGTTAGAGTTAAGAGTCTTAAAATAAATGATTTTGGCTAAGTTATTGAAAGTGCCTTAATTAAAAAAAAAAAAAAAAAAAAAAAGAATAGTTTGTCAAAAAGTATAATTGCTTGTTTGTATGGTTTTGTATTTATGCATAAAATATACATACATATATAATTATGATACACATGTTTATTTGTGTCCTGGTGTTACTCTACTACTACTGTCATATGGAGATGAGAGTGCATTTATAAGAGAAAAAAAACAAGAAAATTGTTGTATTTAAGAAACATGTGTTTAAGGTATTTATTATTAAAAATAATCTTTTAAGGTATTATTATTAAATAAGCATAAACATAGTTAAATGTATACTTTTATACAACAAAAAAAAAACTTAAATATAAACAATATACTTTTTCAATAAAAAAAATTATTTAATTTTTATTTTATTCTCAAGGGATGTGTTTGTTCAATTCTGTTGCCATTTACGAAAACAGCTACAATCAACTTACGAAAGTAAACAACGGAAAAATAATCTAAGTCTGAAACACAATTAAAGTAATTCCAATGCAAGTAATTCCTTATGAACTTAAGCTGACTTAAGCGTTCTGAGGGCTTTTTTCTGCTCTGGCAATTGGATTGTTGACGACGTGAATACGCCTGCTAAACTGTGGTCGATTACGCCTCTAAAATTCAAATAATGGCAGCTTTGATATTTGGTGAATTGTTATAGTGGAAATGCTTAAAGAAACAATATTTTATTTACGCCTAAAGGACTAAAGGACTCAAGAGTAAGCTATCTGCCAAATGGTCACAGTTAGTACAATTTCGACACTTTCAAATCAAAATAGATTAAAAGGCAAACATTTTTAAAAATTTTTTGAACAATTAACATTGGGAAAATCGACAAGCGTCATAATGCCACGATCATATTTTTCTTTTTTCCCAATTATTGCTCACTTTGGGGACAGCCATAACAGACTCTATTGATTTGTGCAGTTCATCTATGGCAAAGACTTCATGTTCTGAATTTTCTTTTACTGAATTTTTTGAAGGCTATCTAAAATAATTGATTACGATAATTACCACTTTGCAAGAAAATTAGTAATGATATAATATCTTTATTTCGTTCTAAAAGGTAAATAACGGTCATTTTGATTGCATGTGTCAATATCCCTAAAGATGTTAACACAATCTTTTGTTGATAGAATGACCGCCAACCTGTTTTAATGATTTTGATATTTGTCATTTACTAAACATCTTCAATAATTAAAAAAAATATTGATGAGCAAAACCGGAAGAATAATTCACGTCAAAAAATGTATTTAACAATTTAATTGTCATCTGTAGAAAAATACCAGTTCATCACTCGTATGTAATTGGCTAATTGGTAATTGCATAATTAGTTTCTCTTTCAACTCTTTTAATCCATTATGTAAATGAGGAAGTGGAGAGGTACGCACACCGAAATTCTATGATTGATGATAAATATGGAAAACAAAGAAACGATCGTCAGGGCTGTTTCACCTTTTTTTTTCTTTTATTCATATGGCTGCATTCCAAATGTAACAACAATCTCTAACCGGTGTTTTGTTCCATTCTAACATTCCTAACAATTAAAGATTACATACTTCCTTCTGTTATAAAAAGTTGGACCACCTCTGGTTTTTTACTCATCTTGTGAATCTCTAGAAATTGTATTAGATAATGTAAATGTCAAGGTTATCTGGTAGTGACGTGAAGAGTTGTAACATCAATCTTGATTCAATTATCTTTGGAAATAATGATGTGATGCTAATGATAATTGTATACAAAAACTCTCGTCCGTTCAGAGAAAAATGAATATTTCCTATTCGATTTGAGAAAACTGGAAATATTATCAATATGTGCAATATGTGTTCCAATCCCACTTTTATATCAAATGTCGCCATAAACAAATTAACTTTTGTTGTTGTAAATATGCAATATAATTGTGAAGATGATCTTGTCAAGATTGAATTTTTTCGCACCTTTTAGTCACTATTTGTTAGTTAACCAGTGAAGAACAAACAGTGTGGTAATTATATATATATATAAATATATGTATATATAGAAACAGTGGATTCAATAAAATTCTAAAGACAAATCGTTGGTTGGTGCGTGATGTCTAGAATAACAATTATTGGTTTTGTTCTTTGTTTGGGAATTTTTGCGTATCAAGGTATTGGATAAATAATGTATTCTTTGGTGAGATTGTTGAATGTAATGGAATTAAAAGAAATTTGTTGAATTATGTATGGAGTGTTAATATCTATACCTAGAAGATGTCTTCTACGTACATATAATGGCAAGGTCGCGGTTTTTTTTTCCCACACCTATACAATTTAAATCTTCATCAAATTTATTTTATGTCGTAGTTGCGTTTAAAATTATTTGATTTTTTTTTTCAATTTAAAGAAAACAATTTATTCATTAATTCATTGATTTGGAAAGTTTATCAAAACACGAAATAAAAACCAATAATTTTAAAAAAGTTAAAATTTTGGATTTGAATGTAATCCACACTCAAATCTATAGTTTTGAAACAATTGGTGCAGTGTTCTGACAAATCAGTTAGAAGAACTATATGTGGGAAAGGAGATTGTCATGAATAGAAATACTAAAAAATTTACTATTGTTCCATTAAGGCAGGGTAGCCGTTTTTTTTTAAAAAATCTTTCTATAAATAATTTCGTTATAAAAACCAAACTCATGTCTGGATAATTCTAAGTGGTATGATTTATTTATATTACAATAAAGGAAACTAATACGACTGCATATACATTATGCCTTAATCTTGTTTAAAGAAATCATTTGGGTAGGTAAAAACCCACATTGCAAAACAACGCCAAAGAAAAAAAAATTCAAAATAATAATAAATAATCGAAATTACTCAGCCGAAAAGATTAATTCAACCATTCATTTTTATTTGCAATAAATTAAAACAAATTCAAGGTTGATCAGAAAATACCAACCATCATTTAGGTAGTATGTATAAAAAAAATGCATATTTGCAGGTATTGCACAACATGCTGGTCGACTACAGAATCAAGTATTACAAAAGGCACCCGAACCAAAACCATTTGGTGGATCTTGTGAAGAAAAAAACGGCAGATATGCAGTAGCCGGTCAATGTGATGCATACGTGGAATGTCGCAATGGTGTTTCCGAGGAGAAACTCTGTCCTGATGGACTTTTATTCAATGCTAATGCAGAATTATTTTCGTTTCCATGTCAGTATCCAATCGATGTTGATTGTACGACAAGAGCCAAATTGCAACCGCCACAGGTATCAAACAAGAAGTGAATAATTAAAAAAAAAAAATTAATCCATTACCATTTTATAGGCAACCGATGAATGTCCCCATCAATTTGGTTACTTTCGTTTAGGCGATGCGTCACATTGCAGTCAATTTATGAATTGTGCTTATGGCACAGCATTCACATTTGATTGCCCAGAAGGTTTAGCATTCAATGAAGAGACATATCGATGTGATTGGCCAGATGAAGTGAAAGCATGTGATGCAGCCGCATTTTTAGGCTTTACATGTCCGCCAGAACCAAAAGTTGCCGGTTTAGGACCAGGGGAAATTCGTTTCTATCGTGATCCGAAAAGTTGTCAACGGTATTTCGTATGTTTGGAGGAAAACCCACGGTTGTATAGTTGCGGGGAAGGATATGCTTTTAATGACCTCATAAATGGTTGTGATGGTGCTGAAAATGTTACGTGTTCAATAAAGTAGAATTATTATGACAAGGATGTGTACTTTTCAATTTGAAAATAAATGATCTAGTCGATGTTTGGAGTTAATTTGTTAGCCATAAGTTAGTTTAGTTTAATGAAGTGCTCTCAAGGTTTAATTTCGGAGCCATTTCTTTTCATTATGTTTGTTTATTGATCTTTTTCTAGAGACCTGGGAATTGTTGGGAGTTTCACATGTTAGCTGTTATGGTAACTTAATTGGAAAATACCAAAGAAAAAGAGTTTCGGAATAAATTCTGAAACTTATCTAAAAATAGAGAGTCGATAGATGGAAATTCGAATGATTAGTCTTGAAAATTGGAATTTTTATTTTAGGAATTAGATTAACCACATATTTAAAACATTTTCTATCACAAAGCTTTAATAGGAAACATAGTTTTTCCACATAAGTACCTTGTTCAAAAAAATGATAAGGTAAGTATGCATGTATGTTATCGACTAATCTTAAAGATTTCTCACGTATAATTTAATGTTATGTCTATTTAAATGTATCTGTTTTATACATATGTAGGTAATTTACTAGTCAAATAAAAAAACAATAACCAAAAATAAAATAAAAATATCATTAAAACAAATATATTAAGCCACACGTAACCACCCAAGAGAGCACGCCAAAAATACGTTTTTAACTGAAAACAAAATTTCAAAACAAATTTCAATAGCCATATCCTACCAGCCATCGCACAGATGACATTTCGGCCTTATTTCGAAATGCCAACAGCGCACAAAGCATCTGCAGCAGCTGGCAAGCAAACCCCCGTAATGAATCGGAAAAGTATGCGAACACAGTTCGAGGCCCCATTTCTACCTTGATAGTCGGAGTCTCAAAATCGTGCTGGACGTATTTTGCAATATTGTTTGCTTTGCTTTTATTAACAACGTATTGTAATTAATTTTTATAGAAATACACGCGTACAAATCACAGTAACCAAATAAGACAAGGTATTTTAACCTAACACCAGAAGTTCAAAAAAATAAAAAAAAAATAGAAGAAATTACATAATAAGGTAACAATAAATTCTTTGTAGATAAATGTTCTTTTTTGCTTCAATAACAGCACTAACAAATTTCATTATTTAGTAGATTACCACACACTATGGAGGAAAATAATTTCACGCAGCAGAATTTAAAGGAAATTTGTCGATTATGCCTGAAATGCGATGACCTCAGCATAAGCATTTTTGATCGAATTGATCCGAATCCAAACAAAAGGCCACTATCTGATCGGATATATGAATTATATCAAATAAAGGTAACTCTAATTGATTTTTTTCATTGTGCTTAGCATCAAAACTTTTTGATCGCATATTTTATATAAAAAAAAATTTTAGAAAAAAAAAGAAATTGACATGTCGCCATTTTGTAGTGAGGCGATGTTTGAAATCTTTCTATTTTTCAAAAATTTAGTGCTGCCACAAAAATATTTTTATTCGAACTTATTGAAAGTCTATTCTATTCTATTTTGCTGTACGTTTACTCCTTGTTTTCTATTATTTCGATAACTTTTTTAATACGAAAGATTTGCCACATTTTTATTTAAAATATGCATTGCAAAAAAATAGATTTTATTGTCCATCCAAAAAATACAATTTTCTTTATTTATTTTGTAAGTATAATTGTTCCAATATCTAAACTGGTATTCCGCTCTTTACTGAAATGTAATTAAGTCCCATATGTTTTTGATTTTTTTTAAAACACAGTGCATATAATGTTTATATATATGTGTATGTACAATGTACATATAGAATTTTGTGTAATTATTCTAAATTTTGTGTTTGTATTATTTACTAGATTATTAGATAATTGAACATAATCTTGTTTTATATCTATGCAATTACCGAGTCAGCACTGCATTTCTATATTTTTTTTTCCCCAGACAATACCAATTGCTAATTAATTTTAACATGGGAATGGAAATTAGCCTTAAAATAATTTCGAAACTGTTCAAATGTTATTTTAAATGCTGCCACATGTAAATTTGTGATTGCTACATATTTCTTTTCTTTTTTTAATTTGTGTGAATACGATTTTACGAGTCAAAGCTTCAAATTTTCCGATTCGGCTGAAAACGAGACGCAGACGACCATAGAGTTCACAAAAAGAGGATGTAGCTTCGTGAGTGTACCATTTGCAGTGTTCGGGGAAAATTGATTGAAACTGAATGAAAACACATTGAAACCTATCATGTATCTGGTATCATATCTGCAAAGAGGGAGAGTAGCTTTGTTTTGTATTAATTCTATAGTTCTAAAGTAAACACCCAATTTTTAAAAAATGTTCAAATTTCAACAACGAATTTTTAGCTATGTAACAGCGGTTTAGCAAAAAGTCATTCGGCGTGGCAGTCAGGTCAGTTACCAGCTATTTGTCATCCTCAAAATTATGCCTCCATACTGTTTTACATGACCTTGTATTCCCTTATTACTGCAGCACCCCTCCATAGCTCTGGCGGTGCTATGTTGGACAGTACAGGGAACCATATTATAGGTGTCGACTTTAGAGTGCCTGCTATGTGTCTCATAGTGCAATTTAGCTGAACATCGTCTTTACGGTTGTGTGCACTGTGACTCCAGACAGGTGCGCAATATTCCGTATAAGAGTATACAAGTCCCAGTGAGGCAGTTCGCAGCTAAGAGTCCCATCTGGACCCCGCCAGTTTGTGGATAATGTTTTTTCTTGTTCTTCCGAATTTGTATCTGGATTGTGATTAGCAGGTCACATCACTACTGCACATCACTAATTTATATGAATCACCATTTATTTTTATAAATAATAGTATTAAATATTAATCATTTAACTATTTAATTTTACAGATTTCACCAATCGATGGTTTACCAACAAATATTTGCCACCGTTGCTTATACTTTACGGAAATGTTTTCCGACTTTCGAGAAAATATTCGTTTAAGCGAAACTAAATTACAAAAAGTGATTGTCACAATTGGTTTCGCTAAATCAATGAGTGAAAAAGCACCAATCTCAACTACTATAAATGATAGTTTACAGCTAATGTCTGACGAAAGTAATATTGTAATGATAGTGGATCCAACAAAAGATTATGTTTCTGATGATAGTGATAGTTATGAGTCAGACGTGGAAAATGGTGCATATAAAACTACTACACCAATTCAAAATAAACGAAATTTTGAAAACGATGGATTTAAAAATATTTTCTTTTGCCAATTTTGCGATACGGCATTTACGAACCGTGAAGATTGTTTCAAACATGAATCATCTCATGAACCGCTAAATCCTCATCAATGTAATTTCTGTTCATTTGGCTGTGCCAGTCGAAATACGATAATTGCTCATATAAAAGAGTGTCATGAGCCTGAAAAGCCATATATTTGTATTCAATGCAACAAGAAATTCGGCAGAAGATCCGATTTGAAAAAACATTCAATTGTTCATACAGGTATTCGGCCGTTTAATTGTCCCGTTTGCGGTAAGAACTTTTCTCGCAATACAAATCTAACAAAACATCTTCGAATTCATAGCGGTCTAAAACCGCATGTATGTCAGCAATGCCCACGATCGTTTACAACAAAGGGTGATTTATTTCGACACATACATGTGCATACGGATGCTAAACCATTTAAATGTACAAAGTGTCCATCAACTTTTTCGCGAAAAGATAAATTCATTCACCATGAACGAAATCACCTTAGTAAAGAGGATCCTGAAAATATGATCATATCCTTAAATCCATTTCTTAATGTGGAACAAACGGAAGAAGAACAGAATAATGCAAATAATTCACTTAATACCGCTTCCAATCAAGTGGAGCAACCACCAGTCGTAACTACAGATACTGCGGAACCTGTACAAACACCTCCAATTCCAATTCCAGATCATGTAACCGGAGATGCAGTTACATTCAACTTCAATAAAATAACAAAAAACTTAAACAAACCGAAAAAATTCTTTTGCGATAGTTGTCCGAAACGTTTTACGACACAATCATCACTACAAAATCACAAAAACATTCATCTCGGCGTTAGAAATCATGTCTGTTTGATTTGTGATAAATCATTTGTTCGAAAACGGGAACTCGATCGTCATACTGTTATTCATACTGGCTTTAAGCCATATGGATGTTCACACTGTTCGAAGAAATTTGGCAGAAAAGATAAATTGGTCAGACATGAACGCATACATTTGGAGGAAAAAATGTTCTCCTGTTCACAGTGTCAAATGACATTTAACCGAAGGGATGGTTTGTTATTGCATAATTTAAGAGCTCATACGATACGCGAAGAATTGGAAACGGATGAAATATCGGAAACAGCGTCAGTGACGGCACAACTTGATCCAACTGATGCGCAAAAAAGTGTCGGTAATTTTTTGAATATGGTACAAGGTTTGGATGCTACAAAAATGATAGTCTGAGTAAGATAGGTTGTTATATTACCTTTTGTTAATTTTTTTTTTTTTTTAGTGAAATAAAATGAAATAAAAAAAGCAGAACTATTACGTAAGTGAAATTGTTTTAATTTTAGTTGTTTGTAAATTTGCCCATTACAATAAAACAAAGTATATTTTCAAATTTACATGTATGTATGTATGTATGTGTTCGTAAGTATTGAATAATAATTCAGTAAATTTAATAAAAATATTAAAAATGTTGGGAACAATGAGTAGAAACTAAGTAGAAAACTAGATTTTTAACAATATCTCAAAACAGTATTTTACCGAGTTTACCGTGGACTTGCGGTGTAACTAATATATAAATTTAAGTATAATTACATAAATTCATATGTTCGCAAGAGTAGGTTGAACTATTGTTTAATCCTCTAACTCCCCAGACCGTTTCTAGACGGGTTATAATTCATAAAGGTATTTAACATTTACGGCAATTTATTCGTTCAGTTCAGTCTGTAGGCGAAAGATAGCTCTGTGTATGATCGGCGCTATAAAGAACGTTTTGTTTTTCCAGCTATAAAACAGTTTAATAAAATGATTAAAGTGATTTGTTCTAATTTGATTAGTAAAGCCAGAAGATCGCTTTTACTTAAAATTAAGAAAAATAAAAATTCTTTAGCCTATTTTTCTTTATCCTCTCACTAATATTTGTATAGTTTTCTTACTCTGTTATTATTACAAAATTTTTCACATCTGTGTTTCTTACTCTGAACTTATAATCTTTTGTTTATTGTTGGGCGTTAAAATTTTTTTGTTTACACTCAAAATAAATTATTGTTCTCTTTATCTGATAAAATTGAAGACAATTTAGATTTGACTTTGTTATTTTTAAATTAAATTTTGAATTAGTTCTACGCCAGGTTTTATGAATTATGCACATTATATAAGTTGATGTTTACAAAATGATGATTTTCTTGTGATTTTTATATCGAAATAAGAAATTTACTATAAAGTTACAAAAGTTACAAAACAACAAACAGGGTTCGTATATAGGATTTTCGATTTTATTTGAACTGCCAATATTATTTAAAAATAAACAATTTAAAATCGCCATTTTAAATTTCATTAATTAATTTTGTATTATACGCATTTCAACATAAATCAGTTGCTTTAAATCCGTAAGTTGATTAAGACTTCAAATCATTAGAAAATCATATGGTGTAACTACATTAAATATCTATTTGCCAAAAGTCATAGTGGCCTAGTGGCTTAAGTGCTTTTAAGTCAAAAATGAGTTTTCAGTGAAATCGACTTCTACGTCGTTCAATCTTTTGTCTTCGCCCTTATAGGATTTTCAATTTTTTTTTTTCGGGAATTACACATTGATTTGATTATTTAAAATTTTTTATTTTTTAACTAACGTACATACGAGTATATTCTCAAGTATATTCTCGGGGAGTATAGTTTCATTGTTCTCAATATGTCAATCATAAAACGATCTTTTTTTTAATTTAAATTATTTTTTTTGCACAATCAGGATTTTTTGTTGTTAAGGGATACCTACTTATTTACTTCGATGGTAATTCGATCCGAAACCTATACACTATTTAAATATGACATCTAAGAAATTTTACAAAGCTTTTCTGGCCACATCAGTATTAATATACCGGAAATTAAACGTGTTGGCAGAAGCTCCTTGTTCCTTTTATCTTTATAATGTATCCCTTACACGTCTTACCGTCTGATACTGATACTGCTTTGTTTTTTCAATGTCATGTTCAATATTATTTTTTGATACTACACATAGTGTCTTATGGTACAATATATAATTGATGCTACTTGGGATTATAATCTTAATTAAAAAATTTAACTTTTAATAGATTTATGACATAACTTCTCTATACACACTGTACCATAATGTATCTATAATTTTTCAACCATTTTTTATTCTTGTTACTATACATTTGTTACAATCGTGTATTAAATTCTTTATCTATATAAAATAAAAAACATTCATTCTTCATACATAAATATTGTTAATCAGCTGTTTTTCCATTAATATAAAATTATCGAGTAGTTTTTCATTTAGTCTCAATCGACAATCGTTACTACAAATGAATGGTGGTTAATGTCAAAATTTGTGACGTGCAGTTGTAATTTGAATAACAAATAAAGCCAACAAGAAAACAATTTTAAACTAATCAATTAAATTATTCATGAAATAGATTAATTTGCTACGTGTGATTTATACAATGAATGTTGTGTCAAGTTCAATGCATTGATAATGAGATGTGATTAATTTTTATTTGTTTAAATTATCAATCGTATAGAATTTTATTTGTTGTAATTATTAGAGAATTTAGGCACTAGAGAGGATCACACGTCTTCTTCAAGGTAAGATGAATTTTATTATATTGAAGTATTCATCTATAATAATATAATGTGCGATAATTTTTTTTTTCTCATTTATTCTTTAATTTATTTGACCTGATGAATAATATTAATAAAAAAAATTGTAACAAGTTTAAAACATTTATTAGCCTATAGTAGTGATGACATAAAATTTATGTGTAATTAAAAAAAAATAAATAAAATGACGTTCGTTAGCACTTTGAACAGAAATTATAAATAACAATTATCTATAATGTACATAATCTGTGTTATAAAGTATCAAATCAGTTATCACATAAAGAAAGGTGTATAGTAACTAAACGTTTCAAAGGTTAACAAAACATTTGATTGGTTTATAGCTATCGCAATGAACTTCGATCATGCTTTGCTTTATTATCAAAAAAAAATTGAAAACAGAAAGAAATTTTTTCCGTATCTTAATTTGAACGTTCGTGAAAAGACCCCTTCATGTACGTATATAAGCGATTATAGTGGAAAAGCTAATCAATGGTAATCACGCAGAAGATAACAATGTTTTTTTTTTTTTATTTCGCTTATTTTGTATGTGCGTGAGTCACAATACAAATTACATATTTACATTTAAAAGAAATTGCTTTTGATTAAAATAAATTGCATTAAGCAACAGTGCGGATTAATAATTCTGTCATAATCAAAGGTTATTTCATAGATAAGCAAATGTGTAGGAGTGTATTCTATCTTATTATTATGTATTCATTACCTTTTAATTGAATTGGCTCCATTCGCTAAGATAAATATGCATAGCTACATCAAGACATTATTAAGATCATTTTAGAATAGACCAGAAAAGTCAATTGTACTAAACAACGATTGTAATAACATATAGTTAAGTTGTTAAATTTAAAGCTTCTCAAGTAGTAGTAGGAGTTTTTACTTAGATCTCTACATCTAGATTAAAACACAGAAAGAAAAACTTTTAATTTAAAAATTATCTCAGAATATAATGTCACAGAAATAGAATATGTTTCTAACTCTATTCCTTATATATAAGTAGATGGGTTTTTACCTTACATCGAAATACATATATAGTTTTGTGCGTAGATATTTCATAATTTGTTTTTTGTTTGTTGATTTTGTGACGCACTCCCAAAACATACATAGGTCTTTGGATTATATACAGATATGCTCATTGATCGTAGGTGAGGTATAAATTATTAATAACTAGTATTATACTCGTCTATAACTATCTATAATTATATAATTATTTAGATATGTTAAAATATTAAATTTATTAATCTTTGGATGTTTGTTAATATTACTTAAAAAGTAAATATTATAATGATAATAAATAACAACAAATATCAATATCGATCAAGGTTTTGCATTTCCGATCAAAGTCTACCGAAATGTAAAACAAACTATAGTAAAAAGTATAGTCAGTTCAATTCCGTATGGAGATATCATAGATTTTAAATATTAGGCATTCAAGAATGGGTTATTAGAATAAATTGGTATATTGGAGAAATGCTTATAATACAACGATAAACTGTGGAACCTTTTGATCAATTAAAGAAATATTTATTTTATTATTCCCGATAATTTTTATCAGATTCATTTTTTCTCTATATTTCGAATATATTTTGAGGAAATACATAATTTATATCAAAGATTCCTTATATACCTAAAATCGTAAAGATCTTACTCGAGTCTGGAGTAACATAATAAATTAATAAACTTTAAAATCGGCCAATTTAAGCTGTTCAACCGGAATCTTGATCACAGACAGACGGACATAAATGTTTTTTAAATTCACATTTCATTCTATCGTAAATATTAAAGAGTGTTACAAATTACGTACTAAAGTTATAATACCCTTTTTAAAGCTACGGTGTTATGGGTATACAAATTACTAAGTACACTGAATCATTTAATTACTGTTGAGAACTAAAAATAGACCATTTTTGAACATATTCCTTTTATGAGCATTAGCTTTAGCTACATCAACCGAACCAAGTCAATAATTTCAACATAGTGCTATACATACATATGTAATTGTGCAGCTACAGTCTTCCCTCGAAAAAATGTCTAGGTCTTTTGTTCGAATAGAAAGCTTAATGTACCTTTTATTGGATAGGGTTTTGTATTCAAAAAATACTGAATAAATTTTGCTTGCTGATATAGTGGTCAGATTTACAAATGCACATATAAAAAGTTTAAAGTTGCAGTTTTCAATAACCTACCACTTCTCAGTTGCTTATAAAGTGATTTATCTGAATTTTGTTATTTGGTTCATATGGCGAAATATTAAGGCCTAGACCATCTATTCAAAGGAGTCTTCTATTTGAACAATATTTTTATTTTCAATATTATGATTTTTTTTCGCTCTTTCGAATAACCTAGGGCTTTTTTTATTTTTTTTACAAGGGAAGACTGTAGTCAAATATATTTTTTGAAGTTGTTTTATTTATATAAACATAAATAGATAAACATTAAATAATTTACAAGCTGTGTTGATATTGATAAGAATTTCGCATGTTGATGACACAATAACTTTCGACATACATAACGTATCTAGGCGTTTAAAAAATTAATTGCGTCGTTATTTCTAAATAGGTACCCATTTGACTATTTCTGAATCAATTTTTAGTAAACAAGAGTAGTTATTTTAAATTTATTTAATCTATTCCGAATTCCGATTATTATTATTATCATCTATTTACGAGAAATAAAGGCATACATTTTTAACGTGCTCAATAACGTTTCTTTATTATGAGTTATGGATGTGCTTGTTATGGAAATGTGAGTGTTTGCTATTGGGCTGGGATAAATTAATAATCGTACATTAATACTTACGCTTAGTTTGGTTATTGAACTATAATAGTTTAAACTTATAACAGCACCATTGCTACTATTGTGAACACATTTTGGAAATATATAAGACTTATAGGAACTATATAGTTAGGACTTCTTTTAATGGGTCTCATCTAAAATAAATAATATCATGAAAACTGTTAAATTGAGCCAAATTGAAACTCATAATGAGATAAATTTAAAAGAAAAGTAATCTTTTACGCATAAAAGACGCAACTTCGAAACGACGAACATCGGAACGATGGAAATCGAGGGCTTAGTGTACAATAATTACGAAATATATGGAACGAAATAATAAATATTGAGGAAGGGTGTTTTTAATTATTAATGGATTAGTTAAGAGGAAACGATTAATGTACTACATAATTTCAATTACACTATTTAATTAATAAATTTAAAATTAATTAAGTAGTATTAAAATTAATTAAGTATTACATATATACCTACTCTGATTCATTTACCTTATATATATATATATATACCTATCCATATATGTATAATAAATAACATACGTATCACCATAGCCTACTATATATATAGTAGGCTATGGTATCACACATAAATATATACATATACTTGTACTTAGATATATACCTATATGCGTATTGTTTTTCTTTTCAGATGGCCAATTCTTCATGTTCATGTGAAATGTACTGTGTAGCTTTTGTAGCCTGTCTCATAATCACACTATCCACAAAGGCGAGATTTTATTTTAAAATGATTGTATTCCTAGTTGGATCCCTGCTACTAGCAACACTTTTGCCTATACCATTATTTATTCTCAGGCCAAGGGACTACAGAAATGCTTTGTAAGTACATTAAATGACATATAATAATAAAACATCCCATTGTAATGTAGAATTATGACTTCAATATTATATATAGAATGCCAGCATGGGGTTGTCGATTACTTTGTTATGTGCTGGGAGCATCATTTGAAGTTAGGGGGCTGGAAAACATCAATAAAAGCAAAGGTGGTGTTGTACTCATTAATCATCAAAGCTGTATTGATTTAGCTGGTAATTAAGTTATATACATACATACATAAATATATAAGTTAAGTAAAGTTACTATAATAAATTAAAATTTGTAGTATTAGCATATTTATGGCCGATTATAGGCCGTGCAACGGTTGTCGCACGAAAAGAAGTGCTGTATTTGTTTCCCTTTGGTTTTGCATCATACCTATGGGGCACATTGTTTATTGATCGAACAAATAAAACGGATGCTTTAACAAAACTGAATAAAGAATCACGGGCCATAAATGAACGTTCCTGTAAATTACTCTTTTTTCCCGAAGGGACACGCCATCAGGGTGACAAACTATTACCGTTTAAGAGAGGAGCTTTTCATATTGCCGTTCAAAGTCAAAGTATGATTCAACCGGTAGTTGTTTCAAAATATACATTTTTGGATTCGGATAATAAATATTTTGGAAGAGGTATACATTAATAATAATGTTTTTTTATATAAAAATTGTTATCCTATTACAAATTCATAGGTCACAGTATCATAACAATATTACCAGAAATTGATTGTAAAGGTCTCACCAAAGAAGATGTTGCAAAAACTGTGGAAAAAACTCAAATTATAATGCAAGAACAATTCGAACAAATTACAATGGCAAATTACAAAAAACTACAATAGAAGAGCAACATGATGTGATAAAGTGATTTTAATTAATAATTTTCGACTAAGTAGATATTTTACAAATTATATATAGTAATTTTACAAAAGTTTACTACAAATAGGCTGAGGCTTTAGCACAAAATAACAAAAAGAAATCGGTTGTGGAGCAATTTTTTTTACAAGTTTTTTATTATCAAAAATATAAACGAAATTTTGTTAATTATTTTAATATTAAGTATACCTTCATCTTCATACATATGTATGTGTTTGTGCATTAAAAAGTTATGTTTAAGAAAAATTCTAACATTATGACCACTTGTTTTAATGTATAATCGATTTAAAAATATTTGTATGTGCCTATTAAAAGTAAATATATTTAAAGAATTTTTTACCTTGGTAATAAATTTTTGATGACTAAGAAAATTTTTAATGTTTAAGAAATTGGAAACGAATTGGTTTTTTGTAGGACACAAAAAATTGTTGCCATGATTATTTATAAAATAAGGACTGATTAAAAAAAAAGCTTTGTTTAAATTATCTGGGGCTCTTTACAGATCTGAATAAATGATTGTTAGGTGCTACTAATTCCTATGTACTATTACTTCCATTATGCATTACAGGTTTGGTCTCTTATATTTCCCTATGTATTACATTTCCCTACATATTACATTTTCCCACTATCGCCTGTATTTTTTTTGCAATACAGTTGTGAGTAAATATTGTTGATTATCTTCCAGAAATTGTCCTTGCATTAGCATAACAAAAACTATTCTGAACTAACATAATAAAAATCTAGTCTTTTAAATTTTTTGTGAAACAATTTTAAGAACTATTTATTTAGAATTATAAATAAATCGACTCACCACGATTTTAATCATTGCTTCTTATCTAATGTGTTTTTCTTATACTTATAATATACAAATGGCATAAAATGTTTCTGATATAATGTAGGATGGATGAACAAAGTAAACAGCTTTAAGCTTTTCTTAATTTCGTATCTCTTATATCCTTAAGTAGTTTGAAATTTGCTTCAAATGTACATTTGCAATGTACATGTACGTAAATAAATAAATGGACGCTGTATTAGATAACAGGGATTTAGGTCTATATTTTTAAGTTTATAAAGCTCTAACATTAGACTTTTCATCACATGTCGATGTTGATACAACTTATACAACTTAATCGATTAAAGCTTAAAGCTGCTTCAACAAGAATAACTTTTTGTGAATTTACAGTTGATGAATTTCAGCGATAAAAATGATGCAATATTGTCTAATTTTGTTAGATGCAGTGAGGGCTAATAATGCAATATTAAATAAAACATTTGACTTCCATCCAGATACATATATGTATAATATATAAAGGGGAAGCATTAATTTCATTTCATATTTGGTAAAAGTTTTTTGTGAACTACCTGTAAATACCTATGTAGCGCGAAAATGTAATATTTTCTACGGGTTTCAGTCAGCAGAGCTATAGACTTGTTTTGTATTATTTACTTTTCCTATTGAATGTGGACAAAAACGTATCACGCCTTCGACCCTCTCTTATACAAATATTTTGGAAAAAATGCGTTTTCCGTATTTTCTCACACCAATTTAAAACATTTCAAAAAAATTATAAATACAAGAAAGTTTTAATTTTCTGTGTTGCATAATAGTGGGATTCACAATTAATTCATTTAGGATTACCCATACAAAATTGCCCAAATAGCCAAGAATAGTTTGTGGTCAAAATGTTCACTCCAGATAGAATTTTTAAAGTTCTTCCTGGCAGCATTTTTTTTTATATAGAACAAAATGATTATTTATTTGATTCATTAAATATCATTTATATATATGAATGACATCCGTTTATGATCTAAAACTGATAAAATATTATAATCGTTTTAAATTTATTCTATCGCTATATTATGTACCTGCCTCATAAAATTTACAAATAATTTTAGTTGACACCTGTATTTGCTAGAAAGTAGATTGAAAATCTGCGGTGTGTTTTTAATCATTATTATCTGTTTGATAATAATAAAATACGTAATAATTCAGAGTTCAAATTTTTTAAAGGTAATCCACCATAATACCACGTATTGTCTATTCCAATGAAATGTGTGGCTGGTTGAAAATAAATTTTTAAATTTGACCGCGTTTTTAGTACAAATATTTTGAGCTACTGTAATGTGAATGTAGTTATTTAAAGTTTACATAAGAAAATTCCAAGAGGAATTACGATGTCGAAATAAAAGACGTCACAATATGAAAGGAAAAGTATTAACTATATTTACTCAATTATATGATGAACACTTGCCTGTATTTTTGGGAAAATATGGCTTATTGAATTTTAATAAATGTCCCAATTTATGTGATAATCATAATATTACAAAATACCCGTCAAACAATTTGTTGCATAAACAATGAAATTTCCGCAAACGATTGATATTTTTGACCATTTCACAAAAAGATATAAATGTAGGCATATATTTATATTTATATTTATTATTATGAGAGTGAGAGTGATATTTATGTTTTTACAATTTATACCTATTGAATATACACCTAGTCATTTAAAATATTGCTTGAGCTAAACCGGCTTTCTATTGCATGTACTATGGGTACACGTTGGTACAAGTAAATTTTGCAGACAACATACGACCATATGTACCTTAAACGTTATCAAAGTGAGTGAGGTATAAGAAGATATAGTATTCTATTTAATTCAATATTATTATTACATTGTTGTATATTTATTGAAACTCTTACTTTTGAGGAGTGTAGTTTGTGTTAAAATTTGTGTTAAGTATTGTTATTGTATGTGTTAGTGTATTGTATTGTTTATTAAATATTGGCTACAAAAGGTTATAAAAAAATATAGAGTACCTTATTTATATACATACATATAATAACACCTGGTGTAAAGCAATTGAGCAGTACCTATACAAATATACGTTCAAATATAGTTAATTCAAAATACAAAATGTTATGAAAATCGAGAGTATTTTTATTCATTTAATATTCTCAGGGAGATGATAAGATCTATTCTTGGATTTAGGTTCAAAGAAGTTAGTTGATCAATCATTAATCAATAAGCCTATAAATCACTAATAATTCTTGATATTACGCCAATCATAATATTGCAGTACTTTATGTTCTCAGGCATCGTCTCTCTAAAAATAATCATTAAAAAAAAATTTATTTGTTAAAATTTGGTAGATATTCAAAATAATATGAAAATACAAAGTTTTGAAATTATATCTTTAATAAAAAAAAAGTTCAAAATTGTGTCACTTTTTTTTATAGGTGTGATTTTTTATGAATCACCTACACAGCGACCTTTTGTTTTACTTAAGCCAATGCTCCAGAACTCCAGTTATCATGCTATCCATTTATCTCAATTGATCTGACGATCTCTTTTTTTGTGTGGAAAAATGCACAATTTAAGATGTTTTTTTTACGGAAACCTTACAAATTTTCGCTATTTTACTGGCTTTTTTAAGCATTGCTAGGCACATGCAGTTATCAAATTTACATACAATTGAATTATATACTTAATTACGAATTTCTTAATAAGTGGTACATACTATTAAGTTACCTACTTATTACATAATACCCAGGTGTTTTATTTAGCTTAAAATATATACTCTATATAATGTAAATATATACATATATATGCGTAGATTTGATATCTTTCTAATAGGTATACAAACTTTAATCAAAACACACAACAATTCTCACCTTGCGATTGAAAACTAAGTTTGCTTTGTCTCCATAGGTACTTTCTTGACTTGTAGTGAATAATGCAAGTTAATTTGTAGATAATAGGGCAGTACAAAGTAGATAATATTTACTAAGTCACACAGTGTCAATGAGTTTTATTATCTTAGTATTATAGTTTTATCGCAATGATGGATTAATAAATCTGAGTACAAATATTTTATTTTGAGATAGACATAGATCAGTCTTTAGATGTACGTTGCGAAAAAAACTATAACTTAAAAAGAATTTGTGATTTAAAATCTAGTAGCTTTAACAAACTTTAAATATAAAGTTCATAAAAAGCTATTTTAGGGATGTGCTTTACATTACATTACATTCACTATCACTATAAATTCAGTGATAAAATTGAAAATTGAGTGATTTTTCTTCAAAATTATTAATAAAAGGATACATAATTTGGAAACTAACTAAAACCAATTTAGTATTAAAAAGGTGCCACCAAGAATTATATATCCAAGGTAATGTGATACTGTTAATTAAGGATTGATCCTGAAATCATTCAGTTTAAATTTATACAATTTTGATTTTCTGGAATCTATAATTATTAAAATGGGTTACAAACAGAGTCAAATCTATACCTATTACCTTTTGAATAAAGATTCGTATCGGCATATGGCGGCTATTAACAGGTACAAAACTCTGCTCAAAAACCACATCTATAAAAAGTTATGCAATCTTGTTGAACTTGGATGTCTCTTCTGTGATTATTTTTAATTAGTTTTTTTGTCGATAGCTCAATGCAGTCTACTTATCTGACACTAAGAAGTAAACAATTTTTTAAATTAATTAATTCACCTTTGATAAATGAAATGTCTAGAAATCCTAACACGGGTTCGCGATTATACAATCACATACATAATAAAATAAATGATTGATATTTATTTGTATAATCGACATAAGCATGCGTAGTGAAGATAATAGCAAGGTAAACGAAGATTATGTGTGGCTCCTATACGCCTATAATACATAATACATTTGTAATTATTGTAATTATGTGTATAATTATTACCTTTTAGATTTTTAGATATACTAGGCCGTATTGTGTAGACGATAACGCGAACAATATATGTATGTATGTACATAGTTATTAACGGTCGGTAGCGACCGGCTCATAAATGAGCCACATGGTTGGCCAAACAGACAAGTGATTCATATATGGAACCCTGGTATAGGCGTATTCAATATATACCTATATGAATTAGTTTTTTATTGTTTTTTTTATAGTGAAGGAAGAAATTGGTCTTGATTTTCTTGATTTTCTCAAAATTTTCCCACAGGATTCTTGTAGGATTTTTACCAAATGATAGAGGAACATATTAAGAAAAAACTCAACTTTGTAGCGACGTTTTTCATAATATGTTCCTATTACACTATATAAAAAAAATTAATATTAATTCCTATGTCGTCACCGTTTCTATGAATTATCTTATGAAATATCAATAATGACCATTTTTTAATTTATTTATTGTTTTATTTTAAATGTATTTAGAAAATATTAAAAATATTAAAAATAAACATTAAGATTACAAGCACTAACTACTAACGATTAACACATTTTTATTTCTTTTAAAAGTTGAGGAAATTTAACAAAATGTTATAGGGTCGTATTTACCTAGCTATCCTTTACGACTAATGATTACCAATATTTATAAGTATGATAAATATTTTAATTACTTAATAACAAAATGTTAATTTATATTTCAGATGTTTTACTTGGATTCACCTATAATGGTTGGACTGACTCTTATAGTATGCGTCACAGCAATAATTTCTACAAAGGCTCGGTTTTTTTTAAAAATGTCAACATTTATAATCGGCTCAATAATTGCATCACAACTTCCACTTCCATTATTATTGCTTAGACCAAGAGATTCGAGAAATGGTTTGTAAGTATTTATACAGCTTTAATATGGAGTTCTAATACATATTATATATTAATTTAGAAGTTATAATTTATAATCTTATTTGCAATTAGATTACCTGCGTGGGCCTGTCGATTAGTTTGTAGATTTATTGGAGCAAGTTACGAAGTAAGGGGAATCGAAAACATTAATAAAAATAAAGGTGGTGTACTACTCATTAATCATCAAAGTTGTATTGATTTAGCTAGTAAGTAATTTATTTAAAATAAAGAAAAATGGTTGATGAAGTAAACGAAATTTGCAGTTATATCTCACTTATGGCCAATTATTGGACGTGCAACAACAGTAGTGAAAAAAGAAGTTCTTTATATATTTCCTTTTGGGCCTGCCGCATACCTATGGGGAACGTTATTCATTAATCGATCAAATTCAAAGGCAGCACTTAATAAATTACAAGTGGAAACAAAGGCAATCAAAGAACGATCGTGTAAATTGTTAATTTTTCCGGAAGGAACACGACATCAGGGTGAAAAACTGTTGCCCTTTAAAAAGGGAGCTTTTCACATTGCTATAGAAAGTCAAAGTATGATTCAACCGGTAGTTGTGTCGAAGTATGTATTTATGAATTGGGATAGAAAATATTTTGGACGAGGTAATTTTAACATTACAATTAAGTAATTTTCAATTTGATTCTGTTTTTTGTGTTTTTATAGGTCGTAGTATAATATCAATTTTACCAGAGATAGATTGCAGTAATTTTACGAAGGATGATATACCAAATCTTGTAGAAAAAGTCCAAAATTTAATGCAAGAAAAATTTCATGAATTAACAAATGAAGTTCGAGATGCTAGAAAATAATTATTTTAATTTTTGCTTATTTTATATCTTCATTGTTATCTGTAGTTTTATGTATTTAATTGTATATATGTAGTAGATAGACTTAAATAATAAAAACAATTGTTTATATCTTATATAGCAGGTATCTAGCTATAGGCAGAACCTCATTAAACCGGACTTCGCTTGATCTGGACAGGCATTTTCGAATAAGGCAAAAAACGTGATTAAAACGCTAAATGCAAAACTCTTCCAAACTACACATTTATCGTGCGTGTGAATGAGCCTAGACCATCATGTTCTACATAACTTAGGATAACAAAAGTTAAATTGTATGACTTATGTACATAAATAATCATGGAATCAATTGATTTCTTTCCTATGGATTAATTTACTAAATTAATGTTATTTTGTTTCTTCTTAATTAATGATTATTATTATTTTTTGCCAACAACTTTTACTTTGGAAAGAAGTTTTTGTCTTATACGCTGAAAAAACTCGTTGTAATATATAAATTTTTGACAGATCTATGGATAATAAATTTGTTGCAGGATCCATATATTCAAATCAATATTTCAATGGTTGTACAAAAATGTTATGTAACTTTACAAAAAAAGTTTCGTAATTTAAATAAATATTTTTTTTTATTTCTATAGTTTCGTTTTCATAATAAATCTATTTTAGGGAGGCATAAAAATAACCAAACGAATTGTTATTGACACAAATATAATTTTGATAAGAAAAATAGATTGTTTCGTAAAAATAACAACCAATCAAATGGCTCGATGGCAATTCACACGAGCCGCCACTGCTCAGTGGTTAGAGTAGTTGCCTTTGGAGTTGGAAGTCCTTCTGGATCAAAACCGTCTGTAGCGAAATACAAAGTGATTTGCTCTAGTTTGAAGATTTCAATTTGACGCTGGGTATTTGTATTGCACTTTAAAACATTCTATTAGCTTGCAATTGATGTTCCCAAATATTTTCGTATAAATTAATCGTCAAACATTGGGATAAATTATTAGGAATAAAACAAATAAAAAAAAAACTATCTCACCATTTAATGGAGTAAAACATATTACTTTAAGTAAATTAACAAGAGTTACATTTTTATAATTTTAATAAAGAAATTAACCACAACCAATAAAAAGAGTATTTCCTTAAGAATTTTAATTCTTAAAACAATTTTCGAAAAAGTGGATACAGTATGTCCTTAAGGTTAATAATCATTTCGGATGATATATTCTTTAGTTCCTTGCTCACTAATTCAAATATCCCCAGAACATCTGAAATGGTAATTAATTAAAGATATTTACTAAGCAATTTATTTTTTCTTTACTTATTCTTATCATATCAGTGTGCGATTCTGATGGAGTTAAATATTTTGTCACAATAGTATTTATTGTAGATATAATTATAGCGGACGTTCTAATAGTGATTCTTATTGCTGCACCTAGTTGCTTCGAATAAGGTTGACTAATAACTGAAATAAAAGGTGTATTAAAAAAAAAATACTATAGGTTGAGAATTGTTTATACACATGCTTGATTGTGATTCCTCTTCTTCGAGACCCTGTTGATAATATATGTTAAATGCCTTAAGAGAGTTTGAATAGTTCTGCAGAGCTTGCACGATTTTCTGCACTAGAGTAGCGTCAATTTCTAGAAAATATAATTTGTGTAAGGTTGGTAACCAAACCCGTTAAAATGTTTGTGTTAACCTATAATTCCTTTATCCATAGGTTTATATTCTGTAACATTATTAACTGCTTCTAAAACAATTTTATTTAAAATAGTAAAAGCATCTGTGGAATTTTCAAGCATATTTATATATTGTGTCAAACCAGTTATTAGGTTTTTCTCTCCAATAAGAAACAGTGCTAAATAAATATTTAAAATTTATAAAAAAAATTAAAATTATTTCTTTGGGGTGAACGGTTACTTACGGCTATTCCACCATGGAAATAAAACTAAAAACTCCTTGAAACGAGGTTCTTGAAGCGAAATTATTAAAGATATTATTTGTGCAGTTTTTCGGTTGATGTTTATAAAAGTATCGAAAATATTTGGCAACATTTTCAAAGCTTTTGGTACATCTGAAATTAAAAATCGAAATCGTTTAAATATGTATTGTAATGTTGAATAAAGTCTGTTAATTGACGGTTAAAAAAATTATAATTGCCCAATTAAAATAACTAAAACTCACCAATTGAAGATGAAGTTAGTGTGGTTTCAACTGAATCCATAGTTTTATTTACATCAATCGCAAGATTTCGTATGTTATCATCTAGCGCAATCGACACTTTTTTTTCGATTACATATGAGTTGGTGATGACAGCTATAAACGTAAAGTAAGTGTTGACAAGTTAACTATAATCATGAATCAAAACTTGAAGTGTATAAATACTCTACAACCCCATAATCATGAAGTGGTGGCTTTGCTCTACCTAAAGGTCGACTAAAGAAAGATTGTTTTATAGTTTTTCGAATCTATTGACAACTTCACCTTGATCTCATAATAAAAATCTAAATAATATTTTGTCAGATGAATTGGTGTGAATTAATTAAGGAAAATCACCTAAGCTTTTCAAGTAAAATGGTTTTTTTTAAAAGCTATAACTAATAGGATATTTTATTATCAGGTGAACTTGGATTAGTTGTTAGAGTAAAGGAATCCCAGTCAATTTAATTTATATTTGGCTTACGTCCCTCATTTATAAAATAGACACTATCAATACGTCACAAGTATTCTAAACTATTTGTTTAGACTTCTGTATATAATTTTGATATTAGATACTAACAATTCGAAGTGTCGTGTTGGAGTATAACATTGAATATCAAACAGTTCAATACCAGAAGAAATAACCACAATTTTAACATCTTTAGAAAGAACAATTTATGAAATGTAAGATTTAAATTAAACTTGTAAAAATTATGGTGTAATGATGAATAATAAATTTATAACTAATAATTTTATTGAGTTTCAATTTCATTTATATAAGAAGTTATTATTTATTTAACTGTATAAATAATTCATATTGTTAATATAGGTTGAAGTTGGGTTTTTCATTGGCAATTGAAATTTTGCAAATTAAATTTTGCTTGTTTATACTTAATTCTTATAATTTATCAAAAAATACTGAATCATATACTTTTAAAGTCAAGTGTAGGGTTTTTGGAGAAAATTTTCTGGTGTTGTTGATGTTTTTTTGCTTAACTTCTGTTTTATTTAAAATTCTTCCATTTGTATTATTTATAAATTATTATTCAACTATGCCATATGTGTACATAAATATGTAACTTTTGTATACATTGACTATATATACAGTCTTAATTTTCAATCAGTGTGCTATTATTACTACTACTACTACAATTTTAGTCACGATTGTTTGTTAAATAAACATTTTGGTTTAGGTTGATGTACATACAGTATAAAAATAAAAATTAAAAAATCCTTGAACAATATATTCAACATTCAACAATTGTACAGATCTGTTTTTGATTTTTATTTGTTTTTTAAAAATTATTTAAATATTATTTTTAGAATGCTACTCTGAAAAAAAAATTATAAATTGTATTGGTCTTAAAAGAGTAAGTGAATTTTAGCAGCTGAAAATATTTTGTAGCAAAACCTAACTAAAGCAAAATCGATCGTTTTCATTTTAATTTCAAATCCACTTAAATATTATCTATAATATAGAAAACTGTTACTGCTCTCTTATTTTGTGGATATCTCCAATTCTCTTTAAAAAAACATCTTATTTACATTCAGAACCAACCAAACACTATGTATGCATATTAATCGAAAATCCATTTCACCCCTAATTTTGTTGCGATACTCATACCGCCCAGATCATACAGATACAAGCTCGTGTTTCACACCAGAAATAGCTGTTGGTAATTTATTTCCTCATTTTGCGTGGGTTATACTTTACTGACTAGTATAAAATACCATATATGTACATATAAAGCTAATAATTTATAGTCGAATTGACATAGTAACTTGATTACATGTTATTTGTAGCTGAACTAACTTTATTCATAATGATGGGTGTCAGTTCTGATTAGACAGATGGACCTGATGGAATGAGAATGAATCACATACAAAAAAAAAAAATATAATACAAGTATACCAAAATCACTCTCACTAAAATCTTCTGAAGGTTATTTTGATGTAGCATTTTCTATAGGAAAAGTGTTGGAAATTTTCTTTATTTACTTGTTTATTATGTAAACTCTTGAAAAGTTCTTCAAAGTTAGTTGAAGTGCGGTTTGGTTTGTAAATGTATATCTAAACTTGTCACCACACTTTGTTGATTTGTAGTACTTCTAAGTTCTACTGTATATTTACGTAGAGAAAAAAAACAGTTTTTAAATTAGAAAAAAAATCTTTAAGAATGGAAAATATTATTATTAAATATGTAGCAGCTTGATTAACATATTGAATAATTTATATATATTCGTATATATTGAATATCTTTAGAAAACAATAATATTTGTCTTGTTAGCCTCATTTGGAAAAGAAATTATATTTCTCAGATAAGTAGAGGTATTGTATTGTATTTAAGGGAGGGTAAGGCACTAAAGCCGCAAAACACTACTACTTATAAGGACTATTGTATCATATCCTAGTAGTATCATACCCAAGTAGAGGTACTTTTTATTATTATTAAATCTGGTCAAATAAATTTATTGCAGCGAATTTTCCAGTTGGGAAAGCGGATTGGTCGTAATTCGTTGGCTTATTGAAACAAAAGCAAAACAGAATAAATGTAGGTTACGTTAATAGAGAAAAAACACACTTGAGTAGATTAAGAATTTGCATTTGAATTTTGCGGAGGGTCATTTACCAAATAATCTTTTGAACAATCTTTTATTAAATACAAAACTACTACGCACTGATTATAATCCTTTATTGCGCACATACAACACTGCATAACAAGAGCAGCAATTTTATGCCTTCTTACCCTCTATTTTGGCTATTTGGGCTTGGCCTGCTATTGGGAATTTGGCTTTGTTCATCTTTTTGCCTTGTGTATACTTTGTACGCATAATTAGTCCGTGTATGTAAAGTTATATTGATGTAAGCGACACTCCGACAAACTTAAATTTCAACTCTTAATTTAGTGCCGTACTAATTAATTAATGAAATACTAATTCTTTATTTATTATAATAATAAAAAACATATGGGTCGTCGTTACAATATATTCAAATAATAGGGATTATTTGTGTAATATAACTTCTCAATCCGAAATTGTTTATATTTTTACTTAAATTGTTTGATATTAATTCATATTTTTATTTTATCCTTCTATGGAGACTACAAAAAAAAATTTCTTAAAACGAATTTTTGTTAACAATTTTCATATTTTATTTACCCATTCTCTGACGGAAATAAACCAGATACAGCTGTATAGCAAAATCTAAGAAACGAATGGCGTAATGTTAAACAAATTTAAGACGACCTTTGAATATATTTTAATTTTCGCTATAAATTAAATTGCTTCACATGTGTACTTTATGTGTCTAAAAGATATTATATGTACGGAATATGTTATTTTACGGTTTTACCCATTTAAATATATTGCTCTAATTGTAAAATATAGAATTTGGGAATGATTTATCAATACAATATATCTTGGAAATTGGACTTGTCTTTTATTAGATATTTGGATAATGTTCTTTCAACTGATGAGTATGTTACTCTTTTTAAATAAACTTAAGATCTTAAAGTATTTCTTGCCATAAACTTCTCAAATCAAATCAAATCTATGAAAGAGAGACGAGCCTGCAGTGTAGACGATATTAATATTCTTTTTCTTCGTGTAATTTTGCATAGCCAAATCATATTTTGCAATATGAGTCAAAATTAAATTTATCGTTTCATTTCATTTCATTCAAATTTACTTGTAATGAATATAGTCTACCTTACTAGAAATGAATCGATGGAGAAGATTCATACTTAGATCATGAAGATGAAGAATATATAGAATTTGGTCAGAGATCGGACACAGGCTTCTAGCGAAAAGAAGGATCAGGCAAAGAAAGTGGATCCACAAAATGCTCGCAAAAAAGGATGACCCAGTAACAAGTGGTGCTGTATACGGCATTAGTTAAAGTTAGAGAAGGAGAGGTTGAAAGTTAAAGCTTTTGCAATCGATAATTAGAACTAGATTGTAGCCTTTTGTAGATGGCGGAATACGTTGATATGTTGATGATGAAAACAGAATATCTCTCTAGGTATGAAAGACTATTTTGTAAATTGTAATTCTCCATATGAAGCCATTACATAAATAAATTATGCAGAATATATGTAAACAAATAAAACAACAGCTAATGCAATATCACCAGAAACCTTCTAAACTTTAACGACTCCTTAATCCAATAAAATAGCAAAAGCATAATGGATACAATTTGTCCTCCCCTTATATCCATACAAAATGCACAAACATCAGACAATTAAGTATTTTCGACAATAAGTAGTAACCACAAAAACCATTAAACATGCCTCTAAGCTCACTCTCTCTCTACCCCTTTAAATAGTTCAACTTTTTTTCTTTCTAGCTTTCATCCCCCACCAATATACATAAGTCGTAATGTTCCAAACTCAAACTCAAAACAAAACCATGCTTCATTCGAATGAAATAAATTTTCTCCTTATACCATTTTGCTGTATACAAAAACATGAGCCACAAGCATTTTATGTCTTCAGGTGTTATTTTGTATATACATACATACTCGTACATACAAAGGTGGATTTGTATATGTAGGTCTAGGTATATCTATCTACCTATCACCTACAATATATACATATAGAGAGGTAATGGTGCGCACGCACTTTTATTTTCTAATTACAACCCTTATGGCTCTGTGTACGTACAAATTTTATCGGAACAAAATTCCTTCCTCTGTGAGTAAACGGAAGCGCATGTCATGCACTCTAGTTGAGGCACTGAGAACTATGGGTATTATAGCCAGTTAGTTGCATATCGGTTCTCGTTATCGTTGGATGGCGGTATGTGTTTTGACTTTTTCTGTTTTAATTCGTAAAAAATGATACGTTAAAATTAAAATATAAAAATTAACTATAAAAATAATATTAAAAAAATAGTGAAAAACTAAATAGTATGTGAACTTTATGTGGTATATGGATATATGGCACGGAATGATGGATAACAGTAATTCAAGACATATGGTAAGGAATACAATTGAAGCATTTAAGGATAATGCGTATGTTGTGCGTACATTGTGCCTTCCTTTACAACGCTCAACACAAATAAGAGCATTTTATGAGGATAATTTGATTTCTTTTCATTTCTCGGTTTATTTTATATATCAAGTCTTATAAAGAGCTTAGGAGGGGATAAGAAAATATGTTTTGTTGGATTTATTATACCGTTTTATATACATATACAATACATACATGTTTTTGCGTTCGCTTTATTTGGGCTTTTTGTATAAGCTCATTTTAGTTTGACATGAATGTCAAAACAATAATGCATAGTAACATCAAGGATAACATAAATGAAATTTTCTTATGTCAAAATTGCTGTCACCAAGAATTAAGTTGTTGTTGGTCTTTTATGTATGTACGTTGTACGTCTTTTATATATTTTTATGATCTACATATATATTTTTCTTTTAATTGACTTGAACATATAGTGAAAATATTATTGGTGGTATATAAATTATATGGCAGTAAAAATAAATGCCTTGCGTGCTTTAATTTAAAAGCACCTTTTTTAATTCGTTTTCATGGTCACTCTTCAAGATGGTGCACGTGGTTAGATAAAAGAAAAGAATTGTTCTGAATTTAAAATAGGAGTATTTTGGTGGTTTTTTTTATAAAAGTTTATTATTTTTGCCATAACCGATTTGTAAGATATTTATGAAAGCTTAAATTAAATTTAATTTTATATTGCTAATCCATTTTTTAACTTGTAGGTCCCAGTTGAAGAAAATTATTTTTATTCTTAATATTTCTCTCATCCCTCGCCATTATCTGCCCTCTTTATTTTCATCCATTTCAAAATTTCTGCAATTATTTTCGTTATGATCACATCGAAAAAACTTTAATTAAATTTTGGTTTGAAATTATTTTATAAAGTTTTGATTATTGGCGAACAAAACTAAAAAGAAGCACTTGAAATGATTTCTTAAGCTGGTATCTTTAACTGTTCAGTTAAGATATATACATAAATTTTAATAAAAATACTGAATTCTAATTTCCTTTAATATTATAACATCCAGATAAAATTCCGCTATTGTCAGAAAGTATTGTTTGGTGTAATTTTAAAATCTTGGTTCTATGTACATATATGCGTTATATAAATGTATAGACTACTTAATGTCAAGTTAAATTTATCGAGCTCAAAGTACAATAAAATTTACACTGCCTAAAATTTTACTAAAACCGCTTTAAACGGATAAAAGTTACTAAACATTTACTAAATTTAATTTCAATTTCTCTTTGAACGCAACCTAAAATAGCATTGTTATGTTTAACTTTTTTATTTGTATCTAGTATCATTATAAAATAATTACTATTGATTGCGTATGTATTGGATAAATATTATCCCAATTGTTTACATATGTATGTCATTAATTTGTAAACTATCGCATAGCAAAGTTCTATTGAATTGTCATTTAACCCACCCATTCACTGTACAAATACACCATGAAATGGTTCATTAGATTTTACCATGTTTGTTTACACATGAAATGTAATTTTTGGTGTTCTGTGTGTGGTGGTTTATAATAATTTACAATTATAGTGAAATGTTGGTACCCCGTTAAATAATAAGTGGTCATACGGCTAGATTTTACCTTTTGTAATTGAAATTAACTTATTTGAATAATAACAATAGGCTGTCTTATAGTGTCACTTGCAATGGATACACATAAACAACTATGTATGTACATATATTAAAAAAAGGTAAGCTGAAAAAGGGATTTTTTTTATATTCAGAATTCCATAATTCAATTATAAATTCGTACTTGAATGTTGTTGTTGTGACAGAGAACCTTTTTAACTCCCCCAATTTCTATATGGATAAATGCAGGATATTTAAGTGAATGTTTCAATAATGCATGCTAATAGAGGAAACATCTGTCGCTTTGTTTTGTGTACGGTTCTGTTTTTTGTTTTGTGTGTGTCTTGTATAAAGTAAATGGTCACGTGGACAATAATGAACCCGAAAGTGATTACTTCCTTTAAATATTAATACTAATTCATGAACAGTTTATTACCCTAACTAACCTATTGAATACTAATTGATTTTGTTAAGGGATATTTATGCTGCTTTATGATGTATGGTGTTATAGGAGCAGATTTGTGTATAGGTTTATTGTGGGTTGATTTTATTTAAAAGTATGACTACATTTAATAATCAACTAAAATATGTTTGCGTGAAAATGGAGAACCATTGACTGGAAAAGTGTAGCAAAATAAACAAAGTAATAAAATAATAATGATATTTCAAAATATTTATTGTAAATTTCGCTACTTTTATAAAAAAAAAACAGTCAAATAAGAAATATGTATATAATATTAAAGTAGGTGAAATAAGGAAAAAACATTATTCTTTAACCAATCTGAAAATATATTATCCGTATTAGTTTCATATGTCATCAATGTACAAAACAAATCTAATAAAAAACAAAACAAAACGTATTTGTTACGAAATTTATATCAAAGCAACCCCTGTGTAAAAGTGAAATTTGTCGTCTACACTACACAATAAGGTTAACTTTTTGAACTCAATCAGTATTGTATAAGTCGTAAACATAAATCACCAAACAAAATGGTTAAACATAAAAGCTAATCTCGACAAGAAAACAATGAAAATATTTTAGACCAAACGTTTCTAAACATATAAATTACAAGAAAATTTAATAATTAAGTTTAACTACCTGTTTTCACCCATGAAAATCTTGATAAATTCATTACGAAAACCAAATTGATATAAATTGTCTTGAATTTAGTTTTAACAGCTCTTAGACACGCATAATAAACAATTTCCCGGGTAAAACAAAGATTTTTTGATTTTATAACAATAAAAAAGCATAGCTCTAAAATACATTTTTATTGGTATTTATTGTTATATACATACATACAAAACTAACCTACATAATACATACATATATATCTCAAGTGATTATATACATTTAAATGTTGCTATTAATTTATATAAATTTATAGTCAAATTGTATATAGAAAGGGTAAACTATCAACCCCCTAATCGAAATGTAATTTGTTTTGTACAATTTAATTTTGTCAACATTAATATTTACTTCACTTCTTGTCAAATACCATGGCTGCAAAATAAATATTTGTTCAATATAATACATGAAGCATGATTTATATATT
>JANSTT010019889.1:0-10534 GCA_026745375.1 Platyura marginata
ATTTTATTTTATAATATATTCATTAACTTTTAATATGAAGCTTTAAAAGAAACGAATTTTAATTTTGAATGGGAGCCTCACTTAACTAACAGAAGAGCCGCATGTGGCTCTCGGAGCCGCACTTGCTCAACGTTGCTGTATAGTATGAATTAACACGTTTGTCAAAAATTTTTGTTGTATAATATTAGTAAGAACCCTAGGTGGTAAGTAGGTTGAACAATTAAGTAATTTGAAAAACTTCCTAAAAAGAAACTTTTGCTATGATAAATCTATAGTCAATAAAAATGACGGTAAAACTACTTTTTGATTTAAATTGCAATGGATCAAGGATTTTTCTAAAATATAAAAAAGAAAATAATTGGTGTTTTTCCAAATAGGCTGGAGACAATAATTTTTATAGGTTTATTAGGTTTATGAAGTTTAATAACTGCGTATGGTCTTGGAGCCTGGGCCCTGAATGTCATAAGTCTGCGTTTTTGTTTTTTATCGATGTGTTTATTTTCAAAAAGCGTTTTGATTATTTGGTTATTTTGTTTTTGTAGTGAAATGGTTGGATCTATGTACATTGGTTGATATTTATCCGTATTCTTAAAAACAGTTTCCATTTTATTTATGTATGTATTCGAGTTTGTTCATTAAGATAGTAGTGTTTGCTTTGTCAGCATCAACAATTAAAACATCTGTGTTATTCCTAAGAAATGTTTTTGTTTTCGTGTAACATTTTTGGAAGTAACTGTTCTTGGTTAGAAGGTGATTAGAAAATGCAGTGGCTGCTTTTCCTCTAAACACAGGTTGTAAGTTTTTATCTTCAATTAAAGCGCAAATGTTTTTTATAACAAAAACGGAAGAGTGAGTATACAATTGTCGTGGAAAAAATATGAATACATTTTTTTTTTATTTTTCTATAAAACTTAAGAAACTCAAAAATAGTAAAAAAAACTCCGGTTGAAAAAGTTTTTCTTATAAAAGTTATAGGTTTTAGTCCAACGGACTTCGTTCTGCGCTTTAGGGTTAACCGAGAATTTTGGTCCCATCGACAGTAAGAATTCAACGTATTTGGGTAACTCTTTATTGGTTAAGTTCACAAACCATTTATCAACAGTTTGGGAATTTGGTTTGTTTATGTTCATCAAGTTTACTTAAAGTTATACTTAATTTCTGTTCTCTTTCTATAGATTTCACGGGCGATTTTTTTTTATATGTTCTGTCTATGAATAAATTCATTAACAATTTGAATAGGTACCAATCTATTCAACTATTGTCTAGTATGCAGAAGGAGAAAAAAAGAAAATAAAAATTTTTCAAAATAAACAAATAAAGTTGTGTTTAAAATTGACCTAGATTCCAGCCAAAAAATACTACTTTCTTCGTACGAAAGTGCTATTTGGAAAAACACCAATTATAATTTCAGAGGTACAAAATCTCATCCCCTTTATATTAAAAATGATAATCTCATTTGAAGGAAAATTTTATTCGTAATATTTCTTGCTTTATATAATTTTTTTTTCTGCGACAATATCGAGAAAATGATTTATCCACAAAAAAATGATAAATTCTTAGGAATATATGTAGGAATATCGAATTTATAGTTTTGATGCTTTTAGAAAATTTTTGGTTAACCCTTTCATGTTCAAAATATATGGACAAAAAAAAAATTTGCCAAAAAATGCTGGAAATTTAAAATAATATAAAATACAAAGTTTAAAAGTTTAATAAAAATTGTGTAAGTTTTTTATTTAAATGATGATGATGACTAGCCGCCATTGAATTTCAGAGGAACCTATTTTGCATGGGAAAAAATAAGAACCAACCTATATTATAGTGTCTATCATAATTAACTGTGATATACTCTATAAAAATATTATATAACAAAACGAGGTGTTTGTTGATTTAATCAAATTATTATAAAATTATAAGATTTTTTTAAACTTCCGCATAAAAAAAAATTTTCATTCCATAAATATTATCACTTACCTAATTAAATTTAATCAACTCAACACTAATTACCCATCCAACTTATCATAATACATAAATTTAAAATTTATATTTTTATTTTAGTCAAATGATAAAGTCACATTTAACAAATATAATAAAAAAAAAAAGAAAAATTATCAACTCATTCATCCATCGTTTACTTTTACGTTACATAGCAAATTTTTTAGCAGAAAAAAAAAACACTCTCCGATCCGAATTTGGATGTTAAAATGCAAATTCAGCAAACCGAATCCGAATACATACTGAACTTTGCTGTTTACATATTAAAATGAGAAATGACATTAAATATATATATATGTATGTATATATATAGTATGTATATATATATATATTAGGTATATATTGTTTTTGTTTAAGTCTAAATTTGAAAATTAAAATAAATACTTATAGTGCGCAGAGGCCATCAAGTTTAACGTCAAATGTAAATTAGTAATATCACACAAAATAAAATGCTAAGTCGATGCGCGACCGTTCAGACTGAAAGTGAAGCTTCACCAATCCAGCACTACCAGTTTTTACAATTTACTAGTAATAGAAAGACGTGTTTTCTGTCGTGTCAAAAAAAAAAAAATTAATTATCTGGAGCACCTATTATATTATTTTGTCCGATCGTGTATTCGATATTTATATTTTGCAGACAGTTAATAATTACATTACATGGTTAATGTCAATTACATTCAAACGCGGTAGTTGTTTTGTTGATTTAAGTGCGCGAAAAAATTTCAATACAAAAAAAATTAAATTGAAAACTTGAAAGAAATGTTCTCAATATTCAAAGTTTTTGTTGATTGATGAGTGTAATTGATTTTATTTTCTGTTGTAAGTAGCAATATGAGATGGCATCATTTGAAAATGTTTGCATTGTAACAAATGTATTGTTCGTAACAAATTTTGTGCTATTAAGCTAGTAATTACGAGTCGTGATTATCTTTTTGACATACATTACATATTGTTTATTTATCTTAAAATACCGGCATTGTGTTGTTTATTTTTATATAATTATGTAAGTATTTAATTTTAATATTTATTATTATTGACTATACATATATTTAAGGTATGTACAATTGTACATATGTATGTAGGTATTGTATGTATAATTTACGCAATAATTTTTGATTATTTTTAAAATTATTATTGATACCTACATAATATGTAGAAAATTAATAAAACACGTTTCTTACTGACCTTTAATTTAAAAATCGTTAAGCATTGATGAAACAATATTTTAAACACATAACTGAGACATTGTCTAAAGTTCAAGTTCAAGAATTTGTATTTAATTGATTTAAAATTATAAACAAAAACATTATCCCATAATAACAACAATGAACAATTATTATATTATTATTATAATTGTAACTAAATATGCAAATGTAAACAAACAAAAAAAAAATGCTGTGATAGTCACATCAAAGGCAATTCATATTTTGGTGTGGATTTATTGGGACTAGAGTTAGATTTGTTTTTGTAGGCAGTAAAAAAATTGATGGAGGGACTAAAATATTGTTTTTTTAGGGCACTAAAATATTAATGGAGGGAGTGAAATTTATAACATTTTCTTATCCCCCTTTTTTTTAATTTTCCAAAATACGAACAAATTACTTCACAAATTTTTTTAGAATGATTTAAAATTAGTTTTTTTAAAAATCATTAGTGCTTTTTATAATTGAAATTTTTTTTTTTTAAATTCACAGCCCTCTATACAATTTTTTCAAAATAAAAGGAATCTATTAAAAAAACGATGAAACAAGAGAGAGAAAACACAAAAAACACGTTTTTTACAATTTAAAAAAATTTTATGGGAGGACGTCAAAAAGATTTTCCGGTAGCATAACTTTTCACCCACTCGATTCTTATGTTCTAACATTATGCCCTTTTTAATTAAATAGTTTTTCATTATAATATAAACTAATCATGGGAATTAATTTAAGGGATATTTAATTATCTTTAAAAAACTTGAAAGTATTTTAATATCGTGTTGGAAGTTTAATTAATCGATTTCGAAATGGCATCAAAATAAATTTTTGAGTTATTTATTTGGACATTCTTAGAGTAGGAAAGAATTTATTTTTTAGATCATTTTTTAATATCATTAGAATATCATTTATTTAATGGCATTTATTTGGATTTATCAAAATCGATGATCAAATAATGAAATTTCCTTCTCTATTATTGATAAAAACAATATTTAATTAAATTGTTTATTTAGCCTACTATATTATTAATTAACTATAGACATCATCTAAATGTACATAAATTATTGTCAATAATAAACAAATTGATTTCAATAAAAATGATCGTTCACTGTTTGACAAAACATTTTCGAGTACAAAACTCTCTTCAAACATATTTATAAAATAAACAAAAAAATAAGTTTAAAGGTACCGAACTATTAATGTTTATGTACCTATCTGCATTTTATGTGTATGTATATCTACTAGGAATTTTTGTATATATACTCGTAGATAATTATTGTTTATGTCAACATGTAGGTATTAACAACTTATTTCGAATGCCTTTTTCCACGTGTATGTTTAAGTTTGTATTTTTAATATTTAAACAAAATTATGATAATTATGTATGCAGACAGCGGGATTATAGAGAACCGGAAAAAAAGTTTTTTTTTTTATTTTTTTTGTTTTAGTGATACTGCATAAGAACTTGCTAAGTATATATATTATAAAGGTAGAAAAATTCAGCATTTTTAGTCAATATCTGTATGAGTTTTTTTTTTTTTTTTTTTTTTTTTTGTAAATTCTTACACGCATATCGACTATTCCAATTTTGACAAGATCTTTTTTCGGCGGCTTGTATATAAAAAATCAAATATGGAATAAAAAGTTATAATTTGCAATGCAAATTTGTAAATTAGTGGGTCGATGTTTCGTTTGTAAGTAAAAAGAATACAGGGTGATTCACGAAAAAATTTACCATCACAGTTTTGTGGAACTCTTTTTTAATAGATTTTTTTTAGATTGTTGATAATTCTTTTTATTGATTACAAAATCACCTATTTGATTTTATCGATTCTGTTTTATTTAAGTTAATAAAAATTAAATTTTTTTCGGATGGGTAATATTTCTTAAATAGAAAACAATTTCGACATCACTTTTTTTTAAATTACCCTATGCTTTATTTAATTTATAATAGCTAAAATGCTAATTATTCATTATAAATTTGTTAGATCCGTATGTAATCAAGAATTTATTTTTTGTCCTATAGATTTAGGTGTTGGTGTATGTAAATTATAGCTACGAAATTCAGATAATTTAAAATTATTGATTATTATTATAAAATCTTATATACAGTGTAACCTCGATAACTCGAAGTTGAAGGGGAATCAACAAAATTCGAGTTATCGAGGATTTCGAATTACAGAGGTTCGACTTCTAGAGGTGAAAAAAGAAAAAGTTCGAGTTAAAGTTCTTCCTATTACAGATTACAGAACTTAACACATGAAAAATAACGAGAAACTTTGCCATGTCGCAGTTCCAGAAAAAATATCAATCATAACATAAACGTCACAATAGCTACGCATACAAGATACAAGCATAGGTCACATTAACGCGATTGTAAAAAAAATTAACCGTAATCACATTCATAGCCGAGACTCACAGCTATATGAGCGAAAATCGACTAGCATAAAGGTTTCGAGTTATAGACATTCTTTTTCGTATTGCGGCTTCGAGTTATAGAGGTTCTTTGGTCAAATCCTAAAGTAGAAAAATTCGAGTTACAGAGGTTTTCTATTTAAATGCTTCGACTTATAGAGGTAAATTAACATGGCTTAGTATAGGCAAATTCAAGAGGAATGAAAAAACTTCGACTTATGGAGGAATTCGAGTTATGGAGGTTCGAGTTATCGAGGTTGCACTGTAATACAAATCCATATATAAGATTATAAGATCTTGATTCCTGACTCTGATACACAAAATCAGTGGTCATTTTAGCTCTTCAAATGAAATTAAATTTAAAAATCAATCTAATAAATTGCAGCTACACTTTCGAATTAATAACCGTTAAGAGGGCTACTCTTAGTAAATGTAAAAAAAAAAAACAAAAAACAAAAAGACTTCAAACACCTAATAATAAAAGTTTCTCTTCAATATGCACTTAGCGTTACAGTTACAGAGATATTTTACACATGGCTTGTTATTAATTGATAAATAGCACATTTGGCACATTATAAATTTTGTAATAGAGTCAAGAATTAAAACCAATTTAAGATTGAAACTATAACATCTTAAATAAATTGCATTATACACTAATAGAGTTAATGGAAGTTTATAGCTTTTTGCTTTAAACAAATTTTGTTCTTATCTTTTTATCGTAAATATAATATTTTTCAGCTAATTATCAGTGATTTATGTTTTCTCCGTTATACTCATTTACTAATTAGGATTATATAAAAT
The DNA here is from genome assembly GCA_026745375.1 of Platyura marginata. Lineage (NCBI taxonomy): Eukaryota > Metazoa > Arthropoda > Insecta > Diptera > Keroplatidae > Platyura > Platyura marginata. The sequence goes on from JANSTT010019889.1 coordinate 6,408, forward strand.
AATAAAACTAACGTTTAAGAAATTGCTAGGCCTATATATATAAATATAATTTTATATATGCATGTATTTTGTGAGTCATTGTTTTTCGTTTAAAAATCATGTTCTCGAATTAATCGTCTTTAAAAGTAAATAAAAAAGAAATATAATGCCTCGTAATGCTCAAATATTCACCCTGCCATCAATCAATAATTTTCCATAAATTCAATATTTCCTTGAACATTTCATTTAACCAGAAAAATTTAATTTCATGAAAAAAAAAAGAAAAAGAAAATCGGCCAGAAAAAAAAAATCTAGAAGAGCGGTCTTGTTTAAAATGGTTTATCCATGAATTGAGATAAATCCCATGGATAAATCCCATGGATAAAACGTAACCATTAAGTTAAACGATATCATAATTATTCAAATTTTTATAATCCTGGTGCCCTCTCATAAAATTTCTCATGGCCATAATATCTATGTTCAAAAATGTCTCATTACTGTTCAAATAATTTGCTTAAGAAAAAGAAAAGCTTTTCAAAAGCTCTTCGTTAAAGTCTTCCATTCATCCATATTGAAAAGTGAAAAAAAAACACTATTTACCTTTGACTTTATGCAAAGAAAATTTAGACTATTTTAAGTATATAGACAACTCTTCTATTATAACACTGCTTGACTGCTTTTGCTTTCATCACATTCACAAGGAAGAGCATATAGAATCTTTGAAAGATGGTTAAGTGGCTGAACTGATGTTATATACGAAATATTACTTGTACTCATATGCTGTAAAATTTCGATAACAGACTTAAGTGCATATACGCGTAAAAGTTCCGTCGTTTTCAATTTAGACACAGATAGTGAGTTGTGATTTAGAATTTTATTTAGTTTATTGTTAAGATTTAAAAAAAAAATGAAATACCAACAATGTGCACCCAAAAGATATCCATTCAACAATATTTATATACCTACAAGTCGTAATTTATAATCGATTTTACTTTTACTTTTTTTCTCTATTTGTAGTTGCACTAATTGATTAATTGATTGAGTTCAAGATAGGTCAAGTAGAAGTAGGTAGGTAGGTATAACTATACTTATGTAGAGGTGTCATTATTTAGTCATAGCATTGATTACAATTAATGCCAGCTTCTTATATAATTTATTACAAGACAGATTTATTTTAAGGTTGATGAGTTTTTCTTTAGTTTTGTCTTAGATTGATTGCGTCTAGAAGGTATCACAAAGTTTCTTAAGAAAATATTTTCATATTTATTTAGCATAGATGTAGGTGTTAGAGTATTTTTTGATCTATTTACAGAACTATATACGAGTAAAAATAGCTATGCTAAGCTGAAGAGGCAAACATTGTAATTAAACAATTATATTGACAATTTGGCTAATATTACAACCATGTCTGAAGGTAGTGTCATGTCAAAAACGAGTGTCATAGTTCATAATATAGTTGCTTTAATAAACGCGTGAAATATTATTAGAATCTTGGACTTTTCTATAAACTGAGAACGATATTAATCGATTGTGAACTTTTTAGCCAAAATAATGATTCTTAGGATCTAATGCAACATAGAATCTAGACCTTATGGTTACGGTGCCTAATAGGAAAGTGAGACCCTCTTCATAATACATTAATGTTACAGCCAGAAACTGTTTTTAAAGGATCGAACAGTTGAACGATTTCATTCATTTTTTTATTAAAAATTTTAAAAATAATTTCTAATTATTTTGCTAGCTTACCTTGCTTTCATAAAATTTCAAAGATATTTCTAATTTAAAAGTTTGAATTCTGTTATACTCATTAATACCTAAAATAAGCGTTTGTGTACCGACTCCTTTCTTGCCGCCAAAGAAATTGCATTTTAGAAAATAACGAAAGTTTGTTTTTTTGTTCTTTTTTTACAAAATATTAGAATACAAAAAAATCAAATAATGAATATTATTTTATTATTGCTTGTTTCCTAATTTCATATTTTTCAAGCTGAACAGTGAACATTTTCTTTACGTTTTTTTTTTTTTTAATTTTATTTTCAAGAAGGAACAGATTTTTTTTACCATCACCCATCTTGACGGTTTTATTCAATTTCGATTTCATGAAATTAAATGATTTCTATTAAATGAGATTGGCAACTTGAGAGCTTTGCTTTCGTTTTGTGTATTTATATGTATATTTTATATTCATCGAGAGAGAGAGAGAGGGAGAAAAAAATTTAAGGAATATATATTAAGAAAACACTTGTAGTGTCGGAGGTACGAGTAGGTTTATTTTAAATTAAGGCTTTTTATGTGAATTCAATTCAATTTAAATACGAGTGGGAATATGTGTACTTTATGTAACATATATTTCTCTATATGTATACCAGGAAATGTTATACTAACAATAGAACCTTTGATGTTCGAAGATTTTGGAATTTGAATTATTTTCGGATTTCTTGCCATAAATACATAATAATAGCGAATATGAAATTTACTAACTAAAGTTGTCTGTTGGGGCTCTTAATCAATAATTAAATTCATTCACCAGTTATTTTCTAATTTTTATTATTATTAATAAGACATTCTCGACTGTGAAAAATGATTATAAAAAAAAAATGGTTGCTTCACTCGTACAACAAAATAAATTATCTACATATTTTTCAATGTCTATATACAAAAGGTAAATTTTCATCCCCTAACTAAAAGTCTGAAACATAAATAAATAAAGAAAAAAAAATCAATTACAATAATACGAACATTGAACAATAAAAATAATACAATTTCATTGAAAATGTTTGCATTCAATCAAAATCACAAACTCACAAACATTATTTGTAGAGGCACTGTTCTATTTAATTCTTTTGATATCGGAAATTGAATTTATTAAGCTATTCCGTTATTCCGTTTACCGGACAACAATAAATCACAAATATTTTATTTTATTGTTATTCAATCATCGAAGTCAGACACAAAAATAAAAAAAAAAAGTTGATGCATTTGAATTTGAACACTTCATTTATTGATCGAGTTGAATTGAATATCAAAATAAAAAAAAATAGGAAAAAAATTTATAAAATATTAAACTTTTGACGTGGTTTTATGTTACTTTTATAAAAATTATATTGAATTACACTCGTGATTTAATATGGATTCGAACATTTTGGTCCTTAAAGCCATTCGGCTTACCCTTGTGTGGACAGCATATATATACCCCTTTGTCGGACACTTGGCTCACCGGTGAGCTTGAATTCCTTCCATGCATTTTGTATGGGGGACTCAATTTTTGAGATGCATTTTCAAGTAAATAGGTGAAAAACTTGTTCTGCGCGTGAAAAACGATGGCCAAAAATATATTTGTACTACATTTTTTATCACAAAAATCACTAACACTAACGCCTCAAAACGGTACTTACTTTGCATATTGACGAATAAGCCATTTTTAGGTAAATTCAAACTCGCACGTCTGTTTACAAACTGTGCGAACGACATGCAACAAAAGACACGCTCAAGGGGTCGTGGCAGAAGTTTTTTTTGACAAAAACATGTGTCGCAAGGGTTGAGTTCTCCATGCAGGGTGAATGGATGGTGGCTCACCGGTGAGCCAAGTGTCCGACAAAGAGGTAAAGTAATTCACGGCCTATTTACTGGTATTTCTAATACCTCTAAAAATGTTAGATTTGGCAAAAACACTCAAAACTTATATTTAGGAGATGTCACCGACACCCAATCTGATAACTTTAAAGATGTGGCTCCTAGGCCACAATTGAAACACATGAAAGCTCACCGGTGAGCCAAGTGTCCACACAAGGGTTAAAAATATAAAATATTATAATATTATTTTAATTCAAATTCGTACGGAAAACAGAAGGAGAAGGTTGAGCGAAAGTTTACGATAAAAAAAAAACACTTTTTTGCGTGATCGTCCATGCAATCATCAACCTTTCTTCCAATCTCTCATGTGTCATCTCTTGTTATTTAAGTAAATGTTGTTTTTATCGATTTCCTATTGCGCAGACGTAACTTATTTTACTATAATTATATGAAAAATAAAATATACCCAGGAAGAAATACAACCCAAAACAAAAAAAAAGGTTTCTTATTGAAATTTGCGAAATGAATCAGGGATTCATAAATATTGTAGTTGCAAAATACATAATGTATATATA
>JANSTT010019890.1:0-10528 GCA_026745375.1 Platyura marginata
ATATATATGTTGACATGATATATTAATTCAAAACGCCTCCGGTAATGCATAGCAGCAATGTATCAAAAATAATAATAATAAACAATGTCAAGGTAAGGAGTAAGGTGAATAGAACGAAAGAAAGTGCAACACAATGCGGACTTTATGATTTTAAGCTTTATTATGATGCCATATAATATAATGGCATCGTCTGTATGTACAGTAAATATGGATACGACGCTTTTATAAGATTTATTAATGTTTGGTTTAGCTTACTAAAATATTTATGTATATTTGCTATGTCGGATTGTAAACTTGAAAACTACATAACTGTCTTAAAATGAGATTAACACAGTTAAATTTAATATATTTTATGGATTTGTAGGTAAATAAATTTTTTTTTTACTAAAAAAACAATTTTTATTTTTTTTAAATGAGAATTAAAGAGAAATCGTGTAAAATGGACAGTGTAAAAATAGCTTGGTCAAATAATAATAAGACCATTAATCAGAAATAGTGTTTTTTATTTACTATTAAATTTATTTTTCCTAGCAAAATATGACCCAGTTTCTGCAAGACTCTAGATTTGATAGCAAATTTATGACCATGAACAGTATCACAGAAGGCGGTCACGACAAACCACTCAACCACATATATTTTTAGAATGATGATGCTAGACAAGCTATGTAAGACATTATTAGGAACACAATCAAATTTAAGACGAAAAATTGTCTGAGAAGCAGGTTGCCAATTAGTTTTGGATAGTACGGTTTGGTTCTTATCGACAATTAGTTACTTCAGGATTCAGAATTATTTACTATGATTTACCCTTAGACATGGTAAAATGCCACGCAGCAAGAAAGTCAACCAGAGCTGCTTAAAAAAAAATGTCCGTAACCTAAGAGCGGATTTCATCCTAAGATGGCACATCAATAAGAAGAAATTTAACTTTAAAGCTCATTAATGACCAATATTGAGCTATTCTTATTTGGAGCAGACTTAGACGTCGAAATTTAGACGGACAGCCGGAACTATAATGACTTTGCGACAATTGGGAAGTCTTGATAATTTCCGAAAACGGTTTTAGACGAACGAGAAAAATCAAAGCCCAAAACGAGCTTTTTATCTGTATTTAACCAAAACAATAACAATTAAACCGATTTATATTTATTTATTATTCACAGGTAATTGAATAAAAATTAAAACAATGTAATTTAAATTTGTTTTTTTTTGTAGCCCTTCAGGAGAACAAAAAAAAACCACTGGAAACAATATTTGCGTATTGTAAATAAAAATAAATTGTTCAGTTATTCTAATGATGACATAAAAACAATAATAAAAGATATTTATTATTTTTGTCAAAACCAAAAATATGCAATAAAAAAAAAAAGAACAGAAAAAAAGATTATAAAAGGAAAATTATGTTAATACCTTGCATAATTAATGTTTTAATAGTAATTTTACCTATTGTAGGTGTACTGTACACAGTGTGTAGTGTAAACAAACAAGTTCGCCCGTCAATTCGTTTAGTTTTAGTTTTTTATTTAACTTCTTTTTTTTTTGTACTGATCCAATTCATATAATAAAATAAAAATATTTAAAAATCATGTTTGACATGTTGTTGGCGCCAGATTAGTGAAATGTTAAGGTTGAGTTTTTGGTATGTAATTTTTTTCTCCATCGAACTGAACATGAATGTTATGTAAAATGTAATTAAATTGATATATATTTTTTTTGATTTAGGTTATAATATTTTTATTATATGCGGGATTCCATTAAGAGAGAGAGAGAGAGAGAGACATTTCTATTTAAAATAAACCAATAAAGCAAATTAGGTAAGCGTCATTATAAATGTTCTTTATCTGGTTACATATTGAATTACTGTCTGTCAAAATAGTTGAAAGATGTAATTATTTTGAAATCACAGTAAAATATTTTGTTTTTAGTTTCGTAATTAGCAAAATCATATTTACACAGCTTACACCACGAGATTATAATGGACAAATTATATTCAGGCCTTTGACTTCATTTGAAAGTGATTACAAATTCCGTGAGCAGTAAAAGTTTTGTTTTTTTTTGTTTTTTTACTTGTATCTACTTAATCTATTGTTAAAGCGGTGAAAGTTAGCATCCATGTAATAAAGAATAATTAATAATCTAATAAATTTAATACTAAATTCACTAAAAATTCTCTTTTTTACCTTAAAGTGTCAGTCAAACGTTTTTTTAGGCAACATATTGCCATACATGTATGTATAGGTGAACATAAAAGTGTCTCAGTTAAAGTGACTGGTCCAAATAGGAAGGCTTCAAACCGACATCCATGTGTGAATTGGAAGCTATAGACGTACGTCTTTTACCGGTACAAAAGAATTGAATACAATACAAAGTGTAGTTCTAGTTCTATTAGTCCTACATTTTCTCACGTCTCAGATAACCAAAGCAAAGCAAGAAAACACGACATTGCTATGGCAGATGATTTTATCCGAAATCACAATTCCTTATTGGTTTTCTGATTTCGATCAATTAAATTCCACTAAGTTTGAAGATCTAGTCCTATCGACTGCAGCACCAATGAATAGAGGACGCAACCAATGAATTGTCATGAGTAAAGCAATGTATAAAAGGGGGTTAAATAGTTGTTGCGATCGTTAAGATCGTTGATCAAATATTTAAAAAAAAAAGCGTCGCGCATTGCGTTGTTTATTTAAAGTATGTGGTTATGTTAATTCAGGTACAATTACATACTTTAAGGTGATTTTAATATGCTTTTTATTGAGAACCAGTTTTATTAATTATTCTTAGATTACATTACAATAATTTCATATATTTTTTAAAAAAATGTTGCATTAAGTCGATATTAGGTAAGACTACTATAAAACAAGTTACTGTCGTAATAGTTTAGGTATACCCCTTGTACCTAAGTCATGTAGTTTTATTTTAATAATCACGTACTTTTATGTTTAATGATTTAATTGCTTAATTTTATTTTTTCATATGAATAAATTATCATAATCAAAGAATAAATTTCATTAATTAGCCGTATTCTTCGTCACACCATTTATGTATATCTTACATACTAAGTATATATTATAAAGAAACGATCTATATTAAAACGCTTTAAAGATCCGCGCACTATGAAACATCTGTTTTATATATGAATTACCAGTCACGTGCGTTAATTTAAATTTTTTTTTAATTTTTTTTTTGTTTTCTTTCGCGCTCAATTTACATAAAATGCACTTTAAGTATATTTGTAAAAAAAAAGAAGAAAAGATGAATAACATTACGTTTTTTGTTGATATGTAAATGAGTCATTTAAATGGAACGAATTTTTATATTTTATTTTTGAAATGGTGCAATATCGATAATTGACAATGTTTCAATGTTTATATGGGAGATATAACTAATTTTTTTTTTTTTCTTTATTTTAATGACTACTATGCAAATGCAAATGGATTGTAGTTAAATATAGTTGCCGTTTTGAGGTCATTACGGTAATAAATAAATAAACAATTATTTATGGTTAAACATCAAATAACATTAATTTACATTTACGTTGATGCACTCAATAAAACTATTTTGGTGAGTTGTTAGAAATTTTATTAGTTTATGTTAATCGTTTTTATTGGTATTGAGTATTAATTGTTGGCACATTTAGCATTAACTATTTCAATAAAACTCTGATCTATTTTGAATTTAATATGAATTAACAGTACATAAACGGAAATTAACATTCGATACATTTTGATTTTAATTGAATGTTACAAATATTTTAAAAGGGGTTTTTTTTTAAAAATATTTTTTTTTTTTGTAGAGTCGTTTTTTTTATTCTGTCAAAGTTTACAATATGAACTAAAGGTCCGATTTTAATTTAAAAAAAAAATCATTTAAGTTTTTTTAATAAATTTCAGAAAAAATAAAAATTACACATATAAGTAGAAGTAAAAAACAAAAATAAAATTCATATAACTAAATTTTTTTTTAGAATTTCCAGACATTTTACACTGTAAAAAAAATTAATGTCAATAAAACTGTTTATACATTATCAATATTAATCTCTGAAGTGGGAGGTAATGAATTTAAATTTTATATACTTAACACCTTCAGCTTAAGGGGTCGATTTTTGTTGATGACTATCTACTTGAATCTATATTATTATTATTTTTTTTTTTCAAATATTTGCAATGACTAAGCAGTTGATTTCTTAACGTTCAATTTACCTACATATCATTTTTGCATATAAATTAAAATTACATCTTATATCTATAAAGATATGTATGTAGGTCTATAATTGAAATTATTTGTACGGAACTTGAATTGTAAGTATTTAAATTTGTTTTAAATTTTTTATACTTATAGATATGATTATTATTTATTCAATGAAAATTATCTAACATCTACAAACAAATTGGTTTTTAAATAGATTTGTTAATCATATATGCTTAGTGCATTGTAATATAATTTGTCTATTTGCTTGATAATCTGCTCATTTTATTTGATATACTAATAGTTTGTCTTCAAATAATTTTTTTTTCCTGATGATTTATAATACAATTTGTTTATATATTGACATTTTATTATTGAACTAACTCAGCAGTAATACATAGAAATTTGCATACTAACTACCTTTATATATTTATATGAATGCAAATATTTTCTTTTTTCATATTTTTTTTTCTTCTGCAAATTTAGTTGTTTGTTATTTGCGTTAAGTATTATTATATTATACGTATATGTATCGATGTACAAGGACCTCGGGCTATATTAGATTAAAAAATGTATATTGGCGCCATTTGGTGTCTATATATAAACATATTAGAATGACAATCGCGCTTATATTTGCCTAGATATAGATTTAATTTTTAATAAATATTTATTTTGTAACAGATGTATATATACATATACATATATATATATATATATATATATATATAAAATGTTTAACGATTCACATTAAAATGGGGTACACTCGGGGCCAACACAACCAACTCACCATTTAAAGAAATTATATTAATTCGATAAAAGGGTTGAAAAAAAAATGTTAATGGAAAAATTGTCGCTAGGATAAGTAAAAGTGCCCAACAAACAGATTTTAATCTGCTTTCAAAGTTTATATTTATAATGATACCAAAATTCTGTAGCTAATAATGTTGAGGAAAAACGACACAGTAAAAAATGATTTACATTTTTATATCGAATAAACGTTAATAAAATGTAAAAATTTAATATTGAAAAAACTTTTAAATAACTTTATCATAGAAAATTGGTCTGGAGCCACTGATAAATGAAATTTAAAATAATACTAATATAAATATTAGAGATGTCCGTTCTTGATATCTATGGAAATTAATTTTGATTAGAACACACAAACTCAGAAGTTCCAATCAGCACTTTTTCTAAATTAACTGTGTTTATTCTTAATAATTCTCGAATCTCTATGGTATTGCATTTTGTTTTTAATATTATAGCTGATAATAGTTTGGCAACAAAATTTGCTCAATTGAAGAGTTCTTTGATTGCTTTACCAGAAGTAAAATTAATGCTTAAAGAATATTCTGGAAACGTCGTATATTTTAAAGAAATATAGGGAACTCAAGTTTTTTTTTTCATTTATATTTTTAAGACGAGAAAAAGTTTTATTTGCAATCGTTTTCTATATAATGAAAGTTTTTATAACCAAATGTATAAAGAAATGAACAAGTTTTTCGGTATGTATTCTTACACCGCCGTTATTTAATATAAGTCAACATCTTCTAAAAAATAACTTCTCCTCAATTTCATTATTAAAAATAATTTGACTCAAGTTATATAGAATATAACAACCTCTCAGTACCCTGCACAGTATACACACCATAAAAACTTTTTCCTATGAATTCTTATTGCATTCTAAAAAGAAATTGCAATTTATTTCAAGTTTCGCAAACCTTTAGATTGCAGTTTTGTTTGTATATAAACCAAAAATCAATGTTTAGTTGCAAATATATATTTATGTACTGTGTATATCTCGGTACTGTTTAATTTAATTTATTCACTACTAACAGAGATACAAACAAGTTAAAAATAGATTTAAATTGTAATCTTATTGAAATGTTCTTAAGTCAAATTGTATTTGGTTTTTTGAGTTTTACTTAATGCATTTTTCAAAAATAAATTTAAAATTCAAAATTTTCTAATATGTATTACCCTTTCAAGAGGAAGTATTCGTTTCGTTTTTTTTGCTGAATAAATTGGATTTGAGAAAAAAATTAAATTTTTAAAAAATCATCAATAAAAAGATTTGTCGTTCTACATCTCAAATTAAATGTTTCATTCAGTAGATTGTGGTAGAGGTACACATAGTATGTATATGTGCGTACTACTTAAGAATAATTTTCCGCCCCAGTATTGGTAGTAAGTATATTTTTTTGAATAGGCGATACGGTCAGCATAAAGTAACCAATACGTAACTGTTAAGTAATAAAATCTAATATGATGGAAATATGGGAATAAATCAATTACGTATTTCTCTTTCATCTTTCAATTCCAAGAATTATAACCATTTTCAACTTATTTACTAACTATATACTATACTATGATACATCACTACAAATGTTGGTGCTCTTGCTCGATTCAACCGAAATTACGTTGCTTTATTTACATAGAACATGAATTGAAGTACATATTACACCGAAGCGTTGGTATATACATAATATTGCAACCACACGGTAAAAGTAATTTTCTTATAGTCAAATATGGCAAACAACTTGAGAAAATGGTAAATAACATAAGGAAAAGAAAAAAAAAATGCTCTGCAAGATTATAATAAATGCTCATTTACAAGAGCTCATTTCTCAAAGACAGATTTTTATTAAAAGATACTAAATTACGGCAGATTTTGCGATTTATTTTGCAATTTAAATATTTTATTTTGTCGGCGGTGATGTAGGAACTGCTACCACTATGATAAGCTACAAAGCTAACATAAATTATTGTAGGTACCAGAGATTTGATAAATAATATCTTGAAAAAATAAATTTCTTATTCATTTTGAACTATTGCCTTAGGATTTGAACATAATAAAAAATAAACCCGTCAAAGATCTCTTTACTTTGAATCTATTTGTTAGACCGAAAAATTCCATCACAGAATTTTTTATTTGTTTTATTTTTTTTTTTGTTTTTTTCACAAAATTACTCTAACATTACGCAGAAATTCATTTCAGAAATTCGGAAGGAATTTTTAATTTTTTTTTATTAATAAAACAGTAAAAATATTTTTTAATAATACGAAATATAAAAAATACATATTTTTTTCATAATCTCTAAATAAAACAAATTTAACAAAATACATATGTATATGTACGTACGGAAGGATGATGACGACGGAAGGATGGATTTAATTTTTTTCCTTTGGAAAGTACCGCTGAAATTTTTACAGTATGTCTGTTAATTGTTAAAATATTTAAATAAATATAATTAATTTTAAGTAAAATTTTACCAATCTTTTTTGACTTAAATACATTTTTTTTTTTTGGTTTTCTAACTAAATATTAAGAAAATCATCCAACTGTGTATTTTTCTTTGGCATAATATGAAATAAAATCTATTCTTCGTTGGTGGTGGTACACAATACTAAAATTGATAATAATTATGATATCAATTACTTAAACCTTAAATTATGTTACAAATAATCTTAAAAGCTTGCTGGAAACTTTGAAGCTTATTATCCGTATTGAAACATTAACCTTTTTACAAAATTTCCTAAACAATTTAATTAACTTTTTAATTACCTGTCAATAGACGTATAAGGGAAGTTTTTTTTTATCTATCATGAAATTCTATACAAAAATGTATCTAGCAACACAATGAGGATCTTAACAAGTAATTAATAGCATGTCGTTAGGTTTTTTTTTTTGTAAGTACTTACATTAGAAAATTTTAATTATAATGAGAACAAAAAATACAAAATTAACAACTTTCAAAATTTAATGGAGGGTAAACGATTTTTGTACTCGTGCAAAAAAGTATTAATAACTTAATTTAAATTTGTGCAACTTCAACGAATATTTACACTTTTTTTAAACTGACGAAGGGCTGACGTCAATGTTTCCGTAAAGTGACAATTTCAATCATCTCTGTTAAAGATTAAGATGGATTTTTTTTTGTTATTGAGCAAAACTTACAATTGCCTCATCTAATATAGAAATATAATTGGATTTAATCTAAATTGATTGATTTGTGAGAAGCTTGAACTAAATCATTCAACCGTATTTCAGAAGTGGGCTGTAAATGATCCATTGTGAAGTAAGATTAGGAAGAACAATGTTATTTAATGAAATGGAGCTAAAAGATCATCTGCAAGTAAAGGGGAAGATCTTGTCGTGAATTTATTTTTCATAACCTTCTTTATATTGGGTGACGACAAAGGCGCCAGATTATTAAAAACAGACTGTAAAAAATCAATATATATATATTTGCTCGATAAATATTTTTTTTTTAAATCACGTTCTTTATTCTTCAATGGACAATGAAAATTCATTCTATTTAAAATTAATCGTCAGTTTTTATGTTTCGCCGAATTAAAGGTGAATGACCCACAACTGTCAATTTATGTATGCAAACTAAAACGTTGATTTAATTTTATTTGAAAATCTGTTTTGGTGTACGCCTTCTTTTGAATTTATATTTTGTATATACATATGTATATAATACAAAAGTACCAGAGCCATAATCAAATGCCAGACCACAAATAAATAAATATAAAAAAAAAACAATTTAAATTACTTTGCAACATTTTTGCAATCAATTATGTCGTCAGCAATATTTCACCAGCTCACTAAACTAATTATTTATTTTGTAAATAATAATTAATTCCTGGGGTCTTGGCACAAATAATATTGTAGAGGTACCGACTATAAGAACAATGTTATCGGTTGAAATTGATTACAATAATATTTGTTTATGTAAACAACAATTAAAATCCCTCTCTAGTGTGCGATAAATAAATTACAAATAAAAAAAAAATCTTAGTTATTCAGACGTACATAGTGAGTTAATGTAATAAGAAGAGATAATGTATACAAATGAGTTCACAATACTTTCATTCATACTTGCCGCAGAGCGGATCTGTGTTTTATGTTTATTGATTTAACAAAAAAAAACAAAAAAAAAAAAAAAAAACAAATAAACTCATTTATTTACATTAACTGTAAAATAAGTTTCCTGGATTTATAGTACCTAGTGGGATTAGCGGTTTATATGTAGATACCTATAAATATAATACTAAAAAAAAAAAAAAAACAAGTTACACCTGTGATTCCCCCCGTATACAGCAGATATGAATGAAAATTTAAATTTGATTCAGTTCGTTAGGTTGTAGTATTTGTACAGAGAGGCTGTAACGACTATCCAGCAAAATTCCAATTTCCAAGGTGAAACTGCAATTAATCATGTGTGGTGTGGTATATTACATCCTATACATACATACTATGCGTACTAAGAAGAGGCATATTTTGTGTCGAGCCATTACAAATATGGATAACTTCGGACAACCACCGCAATATTCAATAATAAACCGAAGGCATAAAACATAAATTATTAATAAATTATCGATTAGATGTTATTTTGATAGGAACAAACAATCAATTCCAAGTGTTGTTTTATTTCTTGCAAATACATAAGTTGCTCTTGCTATATGAATATAACTAGGCGAAATGAATGAGATTTTGTTTGATAGCAAATAAATGAAATAATATTGCTTGGATGATATATTACCAGATACCCCTACCTACTTCTAGAAATTTTTTAGAATTCTTCAAGTAATTTCTGTGATAAGCGAATTTTTTTTTCAATTTTATTTTCTTATTATTTTTTTCATTTTCCTCTATTTTCTGTTTCTTCAGATTAAAGGATTTTGATTATTTTCAGAAAATTTTGGGAATACCAGAACTCATATTTCGTCCAGGTTCTAATAAAAATTGATTAATTTTATCATAAAGCAAATTTCTACCACCACTACACATAAGAGACATTCATTTAAAAACAACAAAAATTAACGGCCCTGACCCCATACCATAAAATGGCATAGGCATAAAAAATAGGGGCCAATAAACATTTACGGTTTAGATAGACTGATGGATACTTTACACCCGAATTTATTTATAACTTTGCTCCAGGTAGTCTCCTCATATATAACATAGAGGATTCGCCACTGATATATTTAATTAATTTTCCAATTTTGAAAGAAAGTTTCATTAATTCTAGTCACGTGTTATTTGTCGCATTTCATTTAAAAGCGTTCCCTGGGATTACTTAAATGTGACATAAATTGAATTAATTAATTCCACTCACATAAACATTTAATCTAAAATATGATTGATTTTGAATATTAAATGGTTTACTGGACAAAAACAGATTAAACTTTAAACATATATAGAGTGAGATTAGTTTTGTACTACATACATATGTATTGTATGTAGGTCTGTATAGGTATTATAATGCCATAAAGATCTTATACCTTCATTAAGTGAGATATCCATTCTCTTGAGATGAAATCAATTTGTTCGTAT
>JANSTT010019891.1:0-10520 GCA_026745375.1 Platyura marginata
ATTTTTAGAGATAATGTCATTATTTAGACTGTTTTTAAGTGAAATCCAACCACTACAGTGTTGCCATCAGAGGCGAAACGTGTGCTTTTTCACAGAGGAAGCTGTAACAAATAGTGACACACATATTCCCTTTACCTGTACACGTCAGAATTACTGCGATTGTTAAATTTAATAATAATAATAAAAAAAAATAATAATTTGGTTATGTAATTTTTAAATTTTAACAAGGGAAGCACAGCGTTTTAGCGTCTTACGAATATTCGCCTATGGTTGCCATATTGATATAAAAGATAAAATATATGAAACATTTGACGGAAATCGTGAAATTTTTGATCATTTCAGCCACTCTGTGATCAAAATTCGTTATTAACCATTTGACTGTTTTATCCGAGCGTAACTCACATAACGAGTGTAACTGACGTAACGAGCGTACACTGACGAACCTCGTTTACGTAAATTTTGTTTCAACTTGTTGGAATTGAGAAGGTACTCTAGACGGAATGGAATGGCTCCACGAAAATAGAAGTAAGAAGGGGGTGGGGCACAATACAGGTAGAGGTACATCGATCACCACAATACAATTTCTATTATACAATTAATCAACTTGTTTTTCCCCGAGCGGTATATATTTGTTTACAGAATGTAGTTTTATAGATCGTCGTCGTGTGTACTCAAGCATATTCTAACTGGAATCCGACCGTTAGTGTTTAATATTGTCGCGTGTTTATATTTCCTTCAATTAGTATAGTTCTGTATTCAAAACTAAATATGTAATTCATCTATGTGGCTGATGGTCATCCTTTTTTAACGGTAAACAACAACAACAACAAAAGAGAGAAAATACCCTAAGGCCTTCAACACCACATAATTGGAATTAAATTTAGTTTATCGATTACTTATATGGAGTTGAGTTAAAAATAACTGGAAAAATGTTCATTAAACTTGGCCTCTCTGGTATAGTTGATGTTGATTATGAGTGAAGTATATATTAGTTGTTGAATTTGAAAAGTCTATTTAAAATGGAAAAGAAAAACCAATTTTAATTGCAACTATATAAAAAAAAAATTATGTTTGCCATCAATAATTCAGATCCATTTACAAAATGTGTATTAAATCCAGCTACCAAAGGATCTGATATAAATACCCATCGAATTTCTTAAATTAGCTTTGATGAAAATAATGTCCTCGTTATTTTACGTTTTCTTGTGTACATCTTATCCATGTCAAAGAGTATTCCTTTAGTTAGTAAAGCGTAAAACAACATTGAAACGTGATCCATACTTTTAATCAAAATTAATCATTTTAATGTATTTTGTCATAATATCCCTGAAAATAATATGAACCATATTTTAATGAAGTCAACACAATAATAATGGTTGCGGGTTTTCCGTATTTTATAAAAGAGAAAAATTGAAATTTTCATTTTTATTTATTTATTTGTCGGTTGCCGTTTTTCCGTGCTTAAGGCTATCTATGGTGCTGTTATTGTTGCAAAATAATTTTTGCTTTATTACCAGTGAATGGACCCGCATACATTATACAATACTTGTACATGTGTAAATTGTTATACAGGGTTGGGTCGAAAATTCGGCCGGCCAAAAAATTTATTCAACACACACAACAATTTTGTGAGAATTCGTTGCTATTTTTTTTATGCTGCAGAGATGTCTACATAATTTAATTCAATTATTAAAACTGTTTTTTAATTAATTGGATTAATTAGATTGGATTAATAGGGCTTGATGACATTTCAAACAGAAATATTTTGATGTTTTAACGTTAAGAGCGCCAATAATCTTATGAACAAAAATCTTAAGAAATTGAGATAGCCTTTAAGAGTCGTTCTCTTAATCGGTATTCTAGAGCCAACCTTTTATTAGCCCTCTAGTTTTGTGAAATTGTGTTCGTGTAAATAAATGTAATCGACCAGGAACAATGACGGATAAATGTAAGAAAATCATTATTTCCAACCAATTAATTAATTTGAGCTAAAATATATGAGAAATTATAATTAACAAAATTATGGGAATACTAAATTTCCAACCATAACCTCAAAATTAGTTTATTCATTAACCCATTAACGACGGCTATTCCAATTTGAGGACAGGTGCTTAAATTGTCATAATTTTCACGATTATTGAAATACCGCGCTAATTTGCATTCTAATAAAATATTTACTCAAATAACTTATTGAACAATTTAAGTGCAATGCAAAATAGTCGAATTTATAAAGTAAAACAAAAATTAAAAAAAAATTAAATTAAAATATTTTTGTTGTATCTTTTTTATGCCCTTTTGCATCCAATATGATGTGAAAAGTACCAAATTTAGTTTTGTCGTCCATACCAGCCGTTTTAGACGTTAATGGGTTAAAAAATAAACTGCGAAAACTAGAAAAAAAAAAAATAAATTCTGACAGAATTCCTCTACAATTTTTGTGCTTAAAAAGTCGCGATTTGAAACAAAACACCTAAAGCACAAATGTCAATTCTTTAGCGTTTTTGACCGGCAAAAATTTGTCTCTTGATGGAGTTATTAGCGCTCTTGAGTTAAGAGGAATATGGATTTCAGTGTTTCGCTCTTGTGGTGAATTTTACGGCAAGTTTAGATTAAAATGGCCGCTATTAGAGTATTAATTTTTCCGTAGAATAGGCCTGTAAGTCAAAAATTATTACAATTTATAAAGTCAATTCGCTCCTCACTATAATTTGTCAAAGCTCGCTTATTAGAAATCATCATTCGCCATTCAAAAATTGATACAGAATAAATGAAGCGTGAACACAGGGACCACACACTAAAGAGAGAAGTGGAAGAAAATTGCAAAAACTAAAGTGAGCACATAATGGTGGAGCAAATACCAAAAAAAGTTTAAGCAACCTGCGGTAAATTTGCTACGAAGAAAGGAAAGAAAGTTCTCAGTGTGTGTGTGTGTGGTTTTTTTTTCATTTCAAGTATTAAATTATGAAATTGGGAAATTGTGTTGATTTCTGGTACTTTTGTTTTTGTTTTCAACCAAATTAATGGTTTTCTGGGAGTGAGATTGTGGTTTGTGCATTTTATATCCGGTAAAAGCATCCGCTTGTTACTTTAAAAATAATAATGTAACAATCAGTCCACCACCCCTAACAATTCCTATGCCTCAGTTGACAACTTAATAGTTTTTCAGATTTTCTCAAATTTAAAATGCAAAGTCATGCAAATACACGATTTTTATTATAATAATGCCTGCTCTCGACTGCATATTTCTTACGTTTTACGTTCGATGTAAAAAAAAAGCCAAATACGAGACCACCATGACATTTGTAATAAATAGAATAGAAAAACCATTTTCCTATATTGTGGTGAGATACCTTTTACTGGAAATTCTGCTTAAGCCGCTTAAAAAGAAATAATTAAAAAAAAAAAATAGATCGTTTCATTTTGGTCAATGAACTTTATTTTAAGTATAAGTATAATGGGAAAATATGAAAAATTCCATTTGGATTAATTTTAAAGTTAATTAGAAATGCAAATTTTCTTAGAGTTTTCGATGTCAAAAGAAACGTGTCATAATTAGAATTTTATTTTTATATTTTTTTTACGCGTCTAAGCGTATAGTGGGCTTCAGTTGGTTTCAGTGGGTTTGGTACGAAGTGTGTAGCACCCGTTAACCATCATGTTATTGGTCGTAAAATTTGTTATCGAAATAAATACACATCATGTCCGGTTCGTCTGTTTTGACTAAATAGCTTTAGCTGAAATGTTTACAATGTTTATTAAGTGCTCCTCGAGTACGACCAAATAGAACAAGGTATAGGGGTAGGCGGAGGTAAAATTTTACTAAGTGCTCTTGAACATTGATATCACAAATATGTTAAAGAATAAAAAAATAAAGATTTCATTAATAGAATTGTTACTGGTAACAAATGTAACATTTGAAATGTAACACGACGAAAGTTACATTTGCTACATTTGTGTTTGTGCAAATGTTAAGTTAATTCTTAAGATTAAATTAAATCTATATCAATCTTTGGAATAGTCGCAATCATTGAACAGATAGGACATAGCCTGTCAAACTGGATTAGACGGAATCGTATTAGTTAACATTTGTTACATTTGTTCCATTTATTACGTGTTTGTTACCAAAATTTGGTGACAAATTCGAAAAAAGCGTTACTTTTTTTCATTTTAACATATCTCTAACTATATATGAGTATTACATAATCAGTTAAACTGACTACTATAGACCTTTTTAATTGTTTTAAATAAATTGTAATGCGTAACAAATCGCAATTGAATAATAGAAAGTAGTTGAAGTAAATTTTTTATTAAAAACTTTCAACTTAATTAAATTTTAATTATTAGATATGTAAAATTAAACAAACAAACAAAAATTATCACCTGACTTATTTTTCTTGTAGCGGCAACCTTTGAAACGACACATACTAGCAGCTTGGCCCATGGGGCCACCAAACAATACAATTAAGGCGTCCGTGTTTGAATCTTATAAAACAATCGATCAGCATATACATCGCAGCTCATTTTCAATTATATTTTCAATTATAATGTCACTTACTTTTGTACCACTTGTTTTTTAATGCATTTCCATAACACTTTTTGAAACATTCCATATGGAAAAATAGTTTCATTTTGTATGATCTAATAATTTTCTCATGCATCAGCAATTTTTCTGAAAATATTTTTGGTTGATGTTTTTTTTTCTTCATTGTTCTCATTTAAGAGAAATTTATAACTTAATTACATCATACACACTTCGTTGATATATTTTAGTGGCAATAGAATTTTATCGATTTTTATCATTTTTAAAAAACAAAACAACAACAAAAACCCTACAAATGTAAAATAAATAACTCAGTTTGATGATCATAGACGACATAACAGTGTTTAACATTAAAGAAATAAACATTGTCAAAAAAAAAATCCCCGAGAATCACAGTACAATACAAAAAGAAATGTTATTTGTTACTTGTTCGGTTGGTTTTTTGTTTTTTCGTTTATAGCGAAACATTAAATTGCAAATATCCGCCATTCCTTTAATACAATTTTGAAACAAAACATAAGATCTTAGATTAAAAACGTTACGTTCTTAGTAAAATAAAGAAGGAAAAGTATTTTTGAAATTATTCTATCTACCTACCTATCTAACAACAAAATGTATGGTTAGAAGGTATGGCTGGAAAGAAAATCTATTGTCACATGTGTCATTGTGAATGTATGTATTTTGTATATATGTATGTATACCTATAATATGTAACTGTAACATCATTAGCAGGAAATAAACAATGTTTTGTAAAGAGCAAAAAAAGTCTGCAAAAGGCTTTCGGTATTGTTATCAAGCTTAAAAGCTTTTTTTTATTTTTTTGTTTTTATTCCAAGTTGAATTGTGCTTGAATTAATAATATTGTTGTTTCCGCTGTGTCTATCAACCTATATTCATACCTACAAAGCTATACGGGCACAAAAAAAAATGACGGTAATATTTTGTGATGTGAAACTATACGGAAAATTGTTGTCATGTATCTTGTCCTAAGAGCAAAAAAAGAAACTCAAAAATGAGATCGACAAAATTGATTGAATTCAACTTGTTTGATTGAATTGACGTATTAATCACTTGGTATATAACAGAAAAAAATTACATTGAATAAAAATAATTTAAATCTAGGATTTATTTGAATAATTTTTTTTTATATTGACATCTCATAATTATTTTTCTCATGAGGTTGGTAGAATTTTAAAAATATTTAATTATTAAAAATAAATTCACCCCCTTAATTATTATTTCATTTTCAAGTTTTTTTAAAAAAATGTTTAATTTCGGCACAACATCTACATCAACTTTTTCTTCCACACCAAATATTGCTACCACATCAAATGTTCCCATATCAATTTCACGGCGATCAACGATCAAACGAAAAAGACGAATAGTTAACCAGCCAAGAGTCAAATTCGAAAGAGAAAATACAAAAATATCATCAATTACATCTCGACGGAGAAGAAAAACGCAACGAAATCGTCGACAATTAGCAAATTTTCAGCGATACATTCACCGTGTTCATAAATCAATATTGACCAATAAAGATTTTACAATTTCCAAAAAATCAACGGAAATTTTGAATAATTTTATGTGTGATATGTTTGAAAGGATATCGAATGAAGCGGCCGGTTTGGTTAAAATAGCCAATAGAAAAACGCTATCGATTGCAGATATTAGGACGGCAGTTAACATTTGTTTTCCGGCGGACATTGCGTCATCCGCGAATAATTGGGGATCATGCTGCATTATAAAATATCAAGAAAATAAATGAAAACAAAAAAAAAACACAAAAATTATAAGTAGGTATATACATATATGATTTGTTAATATATTTTGGTATTGTTTTTTTGATTCTTTTTAAAGTATTCCTCATATATGTACATACATATGTACTGTACTGTACATACATACAAAAGATTTTCTTTGAATTGACAACCACAGTTCAAAAATTTGATCTGGATCCTCTAATAAAAGAGACACATATTGTAGAATTACAACCTTGGACATGAATATAAACTTTCTAGCATCATTTATCTGTCTCAAAATTCCTTTCTGAATGCAAACATCAGCGTAAGTTCATTTTCTCCCTGTGGACATTTAGCATTTATTAGAAAAACGTTCAGATTATTAATTTGTATATCAAATTTATAAAAATTAAGAAAAATAAATTTTTTGCTCAAACTTTCACAATTTTCCGTTAAGAAATGCATTCTAGTTTGCAATTAAAGCTTGGGGAACTTTTTTCTCCCACATAAGTAGGTGCCTAGATACTTCGAATATTTATTAGGAACAAAATATTTGACCAACCAGCGATCGCATAACTGTACCGTCCCTTTTGGTCATCACTTTTTTTTAGTTTGTTATTCTTTAAATTTGTAATTCTTTTTTTTAAATTTCCTGCATTTTGTTTAAGAAAGGACAGTCCGGTCGTCCGACCACTAAAAGCGAATGGTCGCGTTTATTAAATGCAATTGTGAAAAAATTGCGCACTAAAAATAAGTTAAAACCTCTAAAACTTAACTAAAAAAAAGTTACAACTAAAACCAAATTAAAACTAAACTAAAACTAAATCTATAAAACTAAAATATAAGAATATAATATCAGTGATCAGTGATATTACAAGGAAAGAAAGCGAACGGAACCAAGACTTACCGAAATCAGACATCCCATCCACGTTATATGTAATTAAATATTTATTGTGATTGATGGCCGTAAGCCAGGCTTTCATTACATGACGGTAGGCCATTTCGATAGGAAATAGCTTTAAAGACTAATTAAAGCCGAAGGAATGTACGAATCCCATGCCGTATATAGATGTCAGGATTCATTACGTTGTTTCGTATTTGTTTGAAATTTTTTAAAATTAAGTTTTATTTGTTGTTCGGATTTTAAGCCATTTCGTGATGGCCTCTTAAACTCTTTGGGGCAGAGAGAGAATAATATGAAAACAACAACAACAACATTATATAATTAAAAAAGTGGCATATTAAAATGACTACAAACTTTGATTTTTTTACTTTATGAGTTTTATGCTCTTGTTAAAAATAATAATAAGAAAAATATAAATAAAAGCTATAAATTCAAATAAACGTTGTGTTAGTTATGAATATGATATGAGTATATGAAATATAATTTATGACTCAATTTGTGTAGAGATGATAGCATAAGTGTGTCACTTTGATTTATACAATTTTTTATGTTGCAAATAATCCACTTTTGTTAGTTGCAAACATAAATTCAAATTTAAAATTTCTGTTATTTAAGTTAAGTTAAGTTATTTAAGTTATTTAAGTTAAGTTACAATTGTTAATAATGTTATAATATCTAATAATAGATAATAATAGAATAATAGAAAAATAACAATTAGTCAAATAGCAGATAGTGTATTAATTGTTTATGGATTTCTCTAGAAGAAAATATACAATTTAAAAAAAAAATCAGATTTAAGAGTACACATTTAATCGTCTGAAAGTTATAAATTCGTGTAGATATTACACTAAAATATGAGACACGAGCATATGTACGGTAGAAACTCACAAATTTCAAATCCTAACTAATTGAAATTGAAAATCCCAAGTAACTCAAATTGAATTACAAAGTATCACAACCAAACATTAAATTTAAATTAAATAACCATGGTTCATGTATTGGATTTTACGTCAATAAAATGTTTGTTCTTTCAAAAATTAGGTCGTCTTTTATTGTATCTTGGTATGTACTCTTTTCTATAGTTTGGCCATCTAAAATTTTAATTAATTTAGCACAAGGATCGAATGTATTTTGATGGTCTTAAGATGGTCACATATGATAACGGTAACATTTTGCATGAAGTCAAAAAAAAGTATTAATAACGTACAAAATACGTCCTCGGCATTGGTTTTTCACTGGTGCAAACCCTTAAAGTTACAAGTCTAAAAGTTACAAGCCAAGTTACAACTGCCAAAGGGGTACGCAAGGAAAAATATTATAAAAACCAGTAAAGAAGGAAAAATTGGCTACGCCGATTATAATATACCCGTATGCGTACTTGTTTATTATTTACAACTTTGTCCGTGTCTTTCGACTACCTTTCGTGTAAATGAATGGTTTATATCAAAATTAGGCGAACATTGTACCACAGTCTCCCCTATGTTTTGTCCGATTTGCTTAAAAAACAATCTTAATCTAGGACTACATAATAAACAGTCAAAATTTCAGCTTTCTAGCTATAGCCGTTTGGCCGTTAACCGACCGTCTAAAAGACGTGTACATCATAATTAACTTTTTTGACTTAATACAAAATATTACTG
Organism: Platyura marginata; assembly: GCA_026745375.1. NCBI lineage: Eukaryota > Metazoa > Arthropoda > Insecta > Diptera > Keroplatidae > Platyura > Platyura marginata. The sequence goes on from JANSTT010019891.1 coordinate 8,824, forward strand.
CTGGTCATATAACCGTCTGAAGATGGTGAAAATACTTTGTTGTGATACGAGCATATGTCATGGTTTAGAGTAAACAAATCTGCAATATTCACGCGCAGGTTATGAAAAAGGACGCGTTATAAAAAATTGTCCTCTAAACCATCAATTCCCAAATAAACGATCGCGACACAAATGTCAAATGTCTGCAAATATTTCCACATGGGTGAGCCACAAAATAATATGAATCGAAAATTGGGTCGGATGAAAAAAAAGGTTGCGATTCGCTGGTCTAAACCGAACTTTAGGTACCACCAAAAAAACTCAACCAAATTTTAATGCAAAAGTAACCTTGAATAACAAATTAATGGCCGAAAAAATCAATCATTTAAGTACTCATATTATCAGTCTACTCAATCTTTGTATTATCACCGACTACTAATAAAATTATGGCACATATCAACGTACTTTTCATAATTAAAAACAATAACATCTCTAATTTTTTTTTTTTTTTTTCGTTTCTATGTACTTTGTAAATTGACAATATGTTATCAAACCAATCCCAGACCACCATGGATTAGGTTATCAATACTTGAAAAATAAAATGCTGATAACATTGGTCTTTAGTAATAATATAATAACAATTTAATACCGAAACACATTAATGATAAAATATTAATATCTCGTAATACGTAAATAAAGAATTAAAAAAAAAAAAAATTTAAGCTAAGAAAATAAATACTTCTTGATAACAACATGTTTAAGACGATTTAACCGATTTTTGGAGCAAAAAAGGTTTATGTATATTAAGTATATGAATTTTTTTTTTCTTTCTTTTCCATCGGAAGTATTTATACTCCATCATATGAAAAGGTTTACGTTTTCTTTATGATTATATATACATATACATACATACATATGTTATATACGTACAATCGTACATATAACATAAATCCATCATAATCAGCATGGAAAATCGTTTCATCAGAAAAAAAAAGAAAGTAGAAGTTCTTTACAATACGAACCAACTGCGCGGATTCACCACCCAAATACCATGAAACGCTCTCCATAATCCCATTCTCCAATGTATATTTTATCATATTTTTAACTTTTATTTTTGTCATCTTAATGTTTGATGTCTGTTTGATTTATATGGGGGAAAATTTTTTATTTATAAACTGCATCACTTCCTATTCCTACTACTGCTTTGCGTATTTATGTAAATAAGTAGTCTTTAATCTGTATATATGTATATACGTATGTAAGGAGGCAAAGCACTTGCGGCTTAACTCTCCTTTAATGTTTAATTTAGCAAACGTAAAACTTATCCTATGGCAACGAAAATGACTTGTGCTTGGGCTTTTTTGTGCTTATTCCATAGCATATCACAATAAATAAAAAAAATAAATAAATAAATTAAACGATTTTGAGTTTTTTTTTTTATTTTGATAAATAAGTAGCTCAGGTTAAGTTTATTTTGAATAAAATTCTACAGTATTGTCACATTCTGGTGAATCGATTTTAATAAAAAATATTTTGATAAGCAAACCAGCTGGAAATAAATCAAACAAAATATTAATTAATGTCTCACTAGAAGTGGAAAAACTACTGATTGATCAAGTAATATTACCATTTCTATTAGTTTAAAGGGCCCCATAGACGATCAATTAAAATGGACAATTAAAATTGTTGAAAATATTGTCAATTAAAATTGATGAAGA
>JANSTT010019892.1:0-10517 GCA_026745375.1 Platyura marginata
TTTTGCTAATATTTAGGAAAATAGGTGTAGCTTCCGTCCCTGATTAGCTAAAAATCTATGTTATATCTTATTTTGAAGGACAGTCATTATAATCTATTATCACTTGAAGTCGTCATCAAATATGAATTAATAATTTTCATTTACAAAATTAAAAAAAAATCTTATAAAAAATTCTCCCGCTTCTTCTTAATAGCGATGTACACAATTACTTTACAAGAACTTCTTAACACATCACGTGCGGCTTCTGTAACTTTATTGACTTTCAAAAGTGATCATTTCTTTTAAAGTGATTGTTCACGTATGGTGATCACTTTGAACATGTCAAGAATGTAAACTCAGCTAACTTCACGGTATATAAAAAAATGATGTCGAAATGTCAAAATAATTGTTTTCAGTTGGATTTTTTAGGTTTTAATTTTTCTGTCGCGTTGTGAGTTTATTGAATTAATTAATGTTGATTAATTAAAGTTATTATTGTATGTGAGTAATTCATTAAAGTTCTTTGTGTATGTGAGTAACTAGAACTGCCAACTAATATGTAAATATTAAAAAAAAACACCAAACGTCATTCCACACATTTAGCAAACGCCAAACAAATAATTTAAACTTATCATTCATTTATATAATCAATTAATTAATAATTTCGCCTTCAACTGATAATACCGTGATCATGATCAACTAAATAAGTTAATATACTCTTACATTGTAATAACATTAATTTTTTTTTGTTAAAATTTGATTGTTTTTCTTATTTAAAAAAAAATTTACAGCACAAAATTACAAAGATGTCACTTTTGGTGACAGTCACCTTACATGAAATGACTTTTAATAAAGTGATAAGTGACAGTCACCAATCACCATACATAAAGCCGCACCTAGTGATTTTATGAAACTGACTATGGTCTTCTCTCTGTATGAGATGATTTAATTCGTCATTCTTTAAGATTCTCCTTTGTGTGTCCTCTTGTACTGGTCCAAAAATCTTTCTAAAAATTTTCCTTTCAAAGATTCTTAGTATTTGTAATAGACATGGCTTCTGTTCCGTATATTGATATGATTGACTTATATATCTTCAGTTTTGTGGTTTTGGAAGTCAACTTTGACTTTAAGGAAGCGTTCGTGTGCAATTGTGCAATAGTATGGTCGGATAATTATATTCATACAACTTTGACATCCTTTTATTTGCATTACTTATAGTTAGATTATTGTACCCCGTACAGAAAAATTATTTAAAAATATATTTGCAATTTTTAATTAAATTCCGGTTACTCTTCGATTGATTTATCAGAGAGCCATGAACACGATGCAAATAAATCTGTCATTCTCTCTTATTTGACGGCCGCTACAGTTTCCCTCGCATTAAATTGTGCATGCAAATGCTACCGACGCCGACGGATGACCAATTTTGAAATGCATTCATTTTAAATTTAAACGGTAATTATTGTTGTTGCTAAAATTGTTTTTAAATTCCAATCCATAAGTATGTTACGTCGTATGGATGTATATACTTGTATGCATATATACAAAAATATATTTTGTAAGATCAGAAATTTGACTGATTCCTGAAGAAATAAACAGTCGCTCCATCAATGAAGAAATATCCTTTAGAAATAATAACAACAAAGACTGAAAAAGCTCTTTTTTGGTACATTCTTGTATGAAATTATGTTTTGATTAAGTACACATTGAAAATAACAATCCACCATTGACACAAACCGGCAAATTCAGTTTTCTTTTTCTTTTTTCCTCTCTTTTGCGTCAATATACAATAAGAAGCGTCGGTTCTTATATTTTATTATGTGAAAAATATTTTACTTTTATATATAGAGGTACAGTACATATAGTTATTGATATATTTATATCCATATATACGTACGTATCGTATTCGAATCGGAACGAATCGCAAAGTCTCGCAGACAGTTGACACTATACACCCAGAATGGCTGCTGCCAAAGCATAAATTCTATGCTATTTCTCTACATATTAAACAACATGGCGTATATGCTTGTGTATATATGCTATTGTCGCGCCCGCGACTACCGACAATAACGTAGCACGTAACCACACATGCTCAATTTTCGTAGACAAGAAGAGAGAAATCATTTCATTTTAGTTGGACCGAGAATTTTGGACTTGCGTAACTTTGTAACAATGTACCGCGTCAATTTATCGAATTATTTATACACAAAATGTATCAATAAGTGCACTGATTGTCATATTATTTGATTGATAAACCATTTATACGTATAAATAAAATGGTGTCTGTGTCTATTGTACCATAATATTTAATTAAATGTTGAATTTTGTTCGCCGTTTTCACTGAAAATTTCATCGAATAGCGGTGTCAAGGCGCGATAGAAGTGTGCAGTAGTATAGTGTACTGTACACAGTGGTACAGTGTATGGGCCTATTCATCACAAATCGATATATGGCAAAAACTTATCGAACCGAAGCAATAACTAACCTCTTTGGTGCGGTAGTGAACAATTACAAATTAGTGTTTTCGTCACAAAATATGTGCAACGCCAAAATGTTAATGTTATTTTAATGGTGAATAATTATTGCATCCGTGTGTGCTCTTACGCATATGTCGTCCATATTTGTTCGTTCTATTCGTGCCTTATCGTTTTGTTGCAAAACTTTTTCTTGATTTATATTCTTGTTCTTCGGCGTTTAACAGTGGTGTAGTCTTTTTTCGTTTTTTTTTTCTTTTCTTTTTTTTTTTTTTTTCTTATCTGTGTTTAAAACCAACCAAAAATATATAAACGACAGGTTCAGTGAGTTTATAAATAAAATTCCGGCAGATTTTGTTATATATTTTTATCCATTGAGAAAAGAAAAACAACACAAAAGATGCAATGACCCCAGCGTATAGAGCCAATAAACAAACAAACATCAACAACGATACGCGAACGATATTAATCCCGTCTACACACACATACATATATGTAGGTACTATATAAAAAAAGAAAAAAAAAAGTAAAAATAAAAAAAAGAAGAAAAAATATGGCATTTGCGAAAAACCACGTGGTGTGTGACATAGCCTCGTGTATTTGTTGCTAAAAAGACTCTGCTTCTTCTCCTTCTTTTTTAGCTCGGTTAAAGAAAAACAAATAAAAATAATAATAACTCCGGTCAACCGGTTTCAGCTACCGTATTTCCTTATAGCAACTTGCGGTTTGGTAATGCAATTATTATAATAATTTTTGTTGTTGATTTTGCGTGATATTATTGATGTGCGCGTTGGCGTTCTCAACAGTTTGGCATTTGATTTTGACATTGCGTAAGTGTAATTTTGTTTGTTTACTATTATTTTACGATTTATTGTATATATAGTAAAACATAGTATTTAGATATCATTATGAAACAATAACAGAGGGCAATTGGTTTTCATTTTTATCAATCACTTACCAATAAGTACTTATCTTTTTGAATTGTTGAAAAATTTCAGGTATTTGAGTTACATTTACTTGGAAAATTACAGGGCCAATTGGATAAATTCGGAAAGATTCCAAGTAGACGTATTATCAAGTAGGAGAATTATTTTGTGTCAGATTATGGATCAAGGCAAAGCTTATTCAATAGCGAACCACCGTGCAAACAAGAAGTGCAATCGAAAATAAAATGAATCGCGAATATAAACGGAGAGCGGCAATCGTCGAATCGTTGCGCGCCGGAAAATCATTTTCCGAAATAATTTCGGGGTTCAGGTACAAAAAATGCCCTATTTAAGAGGTTCGATGAGTTGGATGACAAGGACAACTTTATCGCTGAACGATCAGCTCACAACAAGCGTTCGGATTACAAGAGAATACAGGCATTTGTAAAAAAATCAAGAAAGATAGTGGGAAGAAAATTAGGGGCTTAGCGAGAGAGTAGCGTATCGAGTTCCACAGTTTCTGAAGCAGTGTCTAAGGACTTGGATTAAAACTCGTTCGTCCATAGATTCATCTTGCGAATAATATTTTCCCTACTGATAACCAGAGAGAACCTTTAGAGCATTAGAACCTCGTGAATGTGTAGACTAACGGAAACCGGATGCCGGTATCTTCTCTGATATACCAGGCATCGAATTATTTGTGTCGATGGGTTTTTCAAGCGGAATTCTATCCTATGTTTGTGACGGCAAACAAACTGTTTGAGCTTTGGACAAAGAATCATATTGAAAGTACATCTACACAGGCGGCGTCTGGTGGCAGAACCAACCTGTAGATTTTGATTGTAGTTGGTGCTATTTGAAACATTTGTTCTGTGATTCCACAGTCGTTTCGGGAAAGCCTAAAGACGCTTGGAAGCCATCTGGAGAACTTGTCGAAAATCTGATACGCCCTCTGTTCAACCATCCTATTTCATTCATTCTAACCTCGGGCACCCGCCCTTTCTTTACACCGATTAACTGTGGAGTAGCAAGGTGAAGAAGGGGTAAATAGAATGGTTAGGCCATGACTAGTGTGCTTTATGTTATGTACAATTTAATAAATACTCCTAACTAACTTCGGACGGTTCAATTATACAGGAACGTAATGTCTTATTTTATCAGTTCATTATATCTACAATACTACACTTTAGATTAGAACTAATTTTGGACAACGTTTGAAAGAACCAAAAACCCTAAGATCTACTAAGAAGTGAAGTGGAGTGCAAACATAGATTGATATTTATTTCGTTTAGATAACTACAAATACAAGTCATATAAAGAGTAAAGAGTAGTATACTCGTATATGTATATAGTCGACTTCCCAGTAAAAGATTCCAAGAGATGAAAGAATAACAAAGAAATTCACATAATTGTTTGCAATAAAGTAATTTTCTTCTTTGCAATGAACTTCCTGTATTTTATATGTCTGGGGTATTGAAATTCATCGCTTTTCCAACATCAAACGAAACAAACCTTTTATTTAGAAAAACTACAATCATTTCCATTTTACGAGTTTAATCAAGTACAATTTTTTTTTTCTTTTTTCTTTCTTTTTTCCAGGAAAATTATCATTAGAAGATACCGCAGGCTTTGTCGCTCTAAAATAAGAGTCTATATACAATGCATATATAATTGTTGTATGTATATGTATATACTTAATATATAAATGTACATATATAGATACAAGCTTATTATACAATTTGTACTTTATTTCGTACTTATTTTTCGTTGATTGAGAAAAACATTGAAAATTATTACTTTACATATTGAATAATAAATTTTAAAATATGAAATAAAGGTTTAGTTAGTGAGTAGTGAGTAGTGGTTGTTCTATATGCCTCGGATAAACTATAGACTATAGTTACCGCTTGCAGTTGCCAACGTCTCCTCTACTACGGTTGCGGATTGAGGATTGTGCTGTTCGAGTTCGAGTGTACCAGTTCCCTATTAGGGATCTTATGAGGCTCCTTATGCTATATGTCAAGGCCACTCTCAGATCGTGTAGAAAGTAATCTCCTAAAGTTCTGTGCCTTTTTTTTAAATTTTTACCGATATTGTTTTCCATATAAGTGAGTACAGGTAATTCTATCGGTGCTCAGTGGCTTTACGAATGTAAACTATTGAATTTGACATCTTACAATAATTAAGGACAAATAATCGTCCTAATTGAACGGAACGTGGCGTTTTTTCGTCAAAAATACTGGCCGCACCATTCAAGAAAACAATACATACTTGGTTTAAGTAATTTCTCCTAGTTGTTAATTGAACCGCCCTAATTAAAAAGTTTACACGCGGCAGAGCTCAGAGAATTTGTCAATTATTTTTTTATTTGAAAATTTTTCTTTTATTTAAAACTTTTGATGAATTTTGTACGAGTGAATTTGCTCCATTTTATTTGTCATATTGATATTTATTCAGGCGATCACTAATTTGGTTTAGATTAATTTGGTATGAAACGAAGATGTTTCAGATAGAGCGAAACTAATTGCTATGATTCACCAATTCAACTATATCCTACATAATAATGATTTAATTCGTTAAATACGTTACAGTAGTTTATTAAAAAAATATTTAGAAATTTTGTCAACAACATAAACCAAAAAAATTTATGCTCAGACTGAAAACAATTTCAATAATTTTAAAAAGAAAAAAAAAGTTCTTTTTAATGCCAGAAACAATAATAAATACGACAAACACACAAATCACACTTCTTTGCTTTTCTCATATCATTCAAATTTATAGTGTTAAATATTACTTTGTAATGTGTCTGTCTATCTGTCTGTATGTTCACTGTCGGACGTCTAACCATGTGGTATACACTAATTTTGCCGGTATCATGGTATGACTACGAGAGAGAGGCGCATCACATTTTCCCAGATAAAACCAATTATAAATAGAACATGGGATGCACTAACCTATAAATGATTGTTATTGAACGGCTAATTTTAGATTATTACACGAATAATATATCATACGTAAATATGCCGTACGCGCCATGTTTGTGCGTATACGATAAAATGTGTAGTGGTGCTACTCGTATTATGGACTGTGGGTACATATTAATGCGGTTATCATTTTCTATTGACAGTACGTTGGATACATATTCGGGGATAAATCCGACTAATGAGTGTTTAATTGATTGTGCAATTATTGATTGGACATAAAAGATATAGTATCAATATCAACATTTGTTTAAACTATCCCACTAACGAAACAGAAGGAGTAATATAGAGCACTTTAAATACCATATATTTCCTTTTTATAATCTCATCCACACCATTCCGTTAGGTATAGATTCTTGAAAAGTCCTGGTATTATCAAATCAACTAAACTGCAGGATATTCTCAAAACGAATTTTATGAGTAAACCAACTTACCGCCACACAGAGGCAGTAAAGTGCTGCAACTACCTGTGCAAAAGTTTGTGTTACGCCTTAATTGAAAAATGTGTGTCGCAAATCTTAAGCTCACTACCATCATTTATGAATGTAGTGTACCTATCATGCCAAGAACCGATTTTATAGTCCATTAAATTTATTAATTTTAATGAACACACCAAATATTTTAAATTTACAGCATTTTTTGCCAAAAAAAGTTTTTGAAAAAAGTTACCCCTTTATACTCTGTTCTATACAATAAAATGGCAAATTAATTTTTGGGGTCAACATTTTTGGAAAACTAACGAAATATGTCATTAAAGTTAAGTTATCATACAATTACCCTACCTTGTCCCTCTTTCTCCCAATCACGCCTCTGTTTCTCACAACATTTTTATAGAATCTCATTCATATACTACTATAGTATTCAAGAATTGGCCATTTTCGTTTTTATTTCCAATTACATTTTTTTTTGTATATATATGTCATATCGTACTTACATATGTATGTACAATAAATTGTACATGCACTGTACGTACATCGTACATACATAGTAGAATTGGATTTTCAAGTAAAAAGAAAGCAAAAAAAAACAATCAAATTATTTTCATTCGTACTTCGTTTTAATTTACAGAAAAACAACGTTAAGTTGTTATCATCCATTATTAAGACTTTCTGGTTACAAAAAAGTGTTGTGTTATATAAGCAGACTATAAAAAAAAGAAGAAAAAAAATGAGAGAAGAAAATTATTAAAAATAAAACTCTAAAATTAGCTCTAATAAAGTACAGAGAATAAAGCAATGTTGCAGTTGATGTTCATCTCATGCTGCATTAAATGCTTCACATGTGTATACAGAAAGGTTAAAAATACTTTCAACTGTCTTACTTGTCTACTTGTTATATACCTAAGTGGGAGATAATAACAAAAGTTTACAGCATGAAAACTCATTTGGAAAATCTCGTAAAGTGATTGCCTATGATGATATTCAGACGATGATGATGGTGGTGTGAATTGGTCGTGTGTCACGAAATTATCGTCTCGAGCTAGTCTGGCATGGTGATGTCAGCCAATTCAAATATAGCGTCAGTATTCTTGTATAATGGTGTTATGTTAGTAGAACTGTGCTGTAAGCATTTTATATATGTACATACTCGTATATCTATACTATATTTAATTGAATGTTTCATAGTTTTAATTCAATTAAAAACAAAACTTATATTTTCCGTTCTTTAGCTAAATTAAGCTTCGACAAAAAACTTTGGAACAGCACAAATTGGCACTTAACATACATGCACTAGAAACTAGACAATTGAAAAATTTTCAATTATTATAGAAGTTAAGTTAAGAGTTGATATAATGTCACTTAAACGAAAAAACAAAACAAATTAACTTTTCGATTTAGATTTTCACTTGTCTATTTTATCTTAATCTTGACTGAATGTTTGGTAGAATTCTTTTCATTCTTCACACTCTCTGGAAAAGCATAACAAAAAAAAAAGAAGAACTTTCGTAAGACTACTACATTAATTTAAAAAAAATTCACAGTCCCTGTTACTATAACAAAAGAAGACTGGGCAGATTGACTTCAAAACTTTCTACTGAGTTTTTTTTTTTGAAAAAATATAGTCACCCACAATTATCTAACACAAATACTAAAAACTATTTTGTATCCTTAATTTTGTTATTTCGTAGGAGAAAACACGAAAAAAACAGATTTTTACAAAAAAAATGTATGGAAAGGGGTTGTTACCCCGATAAATACATTTTTAACAATCAACAGAAATTGTTCCACTATTATTTTCACGGAAAAAGGTCAGACTGACTATATAGTGTAAGTAGGTAATATGAAACATTTTATTGACGAAAAATGCCTTCGGTCAAACAATGAGACACATAAAGGGAACAAAATAAGTTTACAAAACATACAATTCTCAAAAGAACAACATATCACGAGGCGAGACAACTTATTCCTATTAAAATTGTAAAAGTCCCTTTATTGTATTTTTTTGCTGGCATTTGACTATAGGTAGGTGTATATAAATATGTGTATATGTATAATACATAACACAGCTACAACACACGAAAAATGCAGTTTTCTATTCTTAGAATCTTTAAACATAAAAAAGAAATAATAAAAAAAAAAAAATTGGGAAAAAAAACATTAAATGTGATTCTAGTTTGATTTAAATATCAATTTGAAACATTTCATTCATATGGGTCGTTATTAAAAGTTGGTAAAACAAAAGTAATGAGGAGAATTGCAATATTTATTTAATTAAAGAATCAAAATAAACCCAGAACACCCAGATTGAAATTAATATTCAGTTTTCTGGTGAAATCTTAAACACGCTATAGATCAAAATGGTTTAAGAAGCTTTTATGTAGGTCGTGCTGTCTGCTTACTTTTTCATTCTTTCAACACATTTTCTCGAAAAGCTTTTTCGTGAGCCACTGTCTGCCATCCATTACAATCTTTCTAGCTTTATAAGAGTAGATACTTTTTGGACCGTTCTACAGTAAAATAATTAATTATAATTATTGTTGTTACGTATGCAAAATTCTTAAATATGTTCTACATGTGCTAAGAACGTCGTTTTAATATTTTTTTTTATATTTTCAGGTTGATACAGTTTATGGCAACAACGGGCAAATATTGAGCAACGAAATCCATAATTTCTATAGAATTAGCAGCATGCCGTGGCGTGTTCCATTACATTCATTATTTGGAGATACCAGAGATTTTGGCCGTGGTCCACCGGGGTGGTGAACCCTTAACGGACCACCAGCATCTAGTGTATCGCTGTGGCCCCCACGCATGCAGCCATAGGCGCCGCGGGGGCCCGTGCAGCCCTAGCGCTTTTATGTATGCTCCTGACCCCTTTGTTGTCGGCGAGCCCCCTCGCGGTGCCATCGTTGCCCAATAGAACCGTACAAAGTTGGCTAACGAAAGCACACGACGAAAATCATCTTACAATCTTGCCGAAATTAATAAATTGGTCAGTAAAATCTCCCGATTACGATAGGTCTAGATTAAGAAGTTTTTTACGAAATCGACAACAACTTATTGATGATAAAACAGAATCATTGAGTAGCACGTTACCGAAACAAGATATGCTAATGAACAATGACTTTTACAATAATACAAATCATCACTTTGATCCTGGAATTAGAAGCAACAATCAGACAGTTATTCATAAAGAAAGTTCTATAGCAAAATTATTCCATTCGGAAACCAGAAATTTAATTAATAATAGTGTAACAGATTATAGTGACAGTGTAAAAACTAGTAACTACAATAATAGTGTTAGTAGTGATATATTTGTGAGCGTCACAACTACAGAAAGTTCTAAAATCTCCACAACAATAATACCAGAAACAAAAACGGTCTCAAATTTTTATCCATCGAATAGTCCATCTAAAATCGACAAGGGCGATTCATTTCATTATGGACAACATCTGAATATTAAAGTTTCTGAACATGAAACGAAAATAAATGGAAAAGAAGGTGCCAACGAGAGTAAAAGCTACCAAAAAGGGAAATCAACATTTAAAGAATACGGTAAGTTAGTTGGTCGATGTGGAACATATAAAATTAACTTAAGAGCTTTAACTTTTAAGCTATTTCTAATATTTAAATATAAGTCCCTGACTGGAATTATATGCATAAAATAATTTATTGATTATTTTTTGGTTCTAGCGATATATAAACGATGCTAAATAT
>JANSTT010019893.1:0-10517 GCA_026745375.1 Platyura marginata
TTTCGCTTCGTTGATGCAGAGTCCGACTTTTCGTGCTTCTCTATCCAGCTTTTCACATACTTCTTTTAATGTCGATGTGTTGACCGCGATAACTGCTACATCGTCTGCGTATGCACATATCTGATGTGATTTGTTGAATATCGTACCCGAGTTCTCCAATTGCCCTATCGTGTAGTGCAATACCAAGTTAAATATTAACGCAGAGAGTGAGTCCCCTTGCTTAACACCGGTATTTATGTCAAAGGGTCTCTCCGCCAGTTTTCCTTGTATTACCACCTTGGCCTTAGAGTTACTCATTGTCATAACAGCAAGTTTGGCCAGTTTCGAGGGGATTCCAAGATATATCATTATGGGGTAGATAGCGTTTCTCCGTATGCTATCGAAGGCTTGCTTAAAGTCAACGAACAATATGTGTACGTCAGTGTTATATTCTAAGCATTTCTCTAAGCTATGACTTACATAGAAAAGTTGATCAGTTGTTGACTTACCTTTTCTGAATCCACACTGATAATTTCCTATTATTCCATCAGCGTAATTGTCCATTCTCTTAAACAATATGTTTGTCAATAATTTATAAACGGTGTTCAATAGCATTATTCCTCTATAATTGCTACACTCCATTTTGTCCCCTTTTTTGTGGACTGGACACAGTAGTCCATTTTGCCACTCCGTTGGCATCCTTTCCCTGTTCCATATTGTACATAATAAGCTATGTAATCGTTCAATTAAACACTCGCCACCGTTTTTCAATAGCATTATTCCTCTATAATTGCTACACTCCATTTTGTCCCCTTTTTTGTGGACTGGACACAGTAGTCCATTTTGCCACTCCGTTGGCATCCTTTCCCTGTTCCATATTGTACATAATAAGCTATGTAATCGTTCAATTAAACACTCGCCACCGTTTTTCAGAAGTTCACTGGTTATACCGTCTTCACCTGGAGCTTTGTTGTTTTTTAGTTTATTAATTGCTCTACATACCTCTTCGAGACTTGGTATTGGCACTGATGGATCGGCAGTTGCCATTTGGGGTATTTCTATTTCATTTTCCGTGTCCATACTCACATTAAGCAGGTTCTCAAAGTAGTCTGTCCATCGCTTCATTATATGTTCCTCTTCAACCAATATTTTACCTCTGTCGTCTTTGCAGTTACTCAAGCGAGGCATGAAACTGTTCTTTTCCATTTTAACTCTTTTGTAGGTTTTTTCTTAATCTTTGTTAAAATTGGACAAAGGTCAATACAAATTTTTTTTTTTTAAATATTATAAAGATTTTGTTTTGTTACTTACAAAAGCAATAAATACTCCATTTTAAAGCTTATTCGATTATCTTTAACTTGCCATGCTTAACTAAGAAATACCTTTTTTGAGATGTCCCACTATTGAACTGGAGGTGCGAGAAATTCTTTTACAAACAAAGTACAAAAGGATATAAAGTGACCTTTTTTCTACTATATTGAAACAATCGGTTAAATATTTTTCGCCATCTATTTCCATTTGAAGAAATGACTTTCCCTTTTACGTCAATTATTGAAATGAATATTGTTTGACGTCATTGTTTGTTTGTTATTATTATTATTTTTCTTATTTTTTTTGTTTTTTGTTTGTTTCCATGAAAAGAATTTGTTCTCGCTAAATAAAAGAAACCAAATTGAAAGGAAACGAAAAGATTTTAATTACAGCAAAATGAAAATGCTTTTAAATCCATCATAATTGTATGGAAATAGAGGAGAAAATTTTAAGCCTTTAAAAAAAAATTTCTGGGTCAGTAATTTCTAGAAAAATATTGTGTTAAAAATGAAATTAAAACTTTACCCCATTTTTTTTTTGTTCGAAATTGTTGGCATAGCCTTCAAATTAGACCATAATTGGTATATTCAACAAAATGAAATGTTAAAAAAATATTTATCAACAAAATTTATTAGGTAAATAATTTATTTTTTTATTTTGCATTATGAATAATGAAATTTCTTTTATTTCGTTTTTTGATTCGCTACTATGTACAGTGTACACATCCTTTGAAAGGGTTTATTGACTTTAGTTTTTTCATTATTATTAGTCAATTTCAGCAATTAATTGTTTACACGTATTTACTTTAATTATTTTATTTTATTTATTTAAATGAATATTTTTTGACATTATTGAAATTTACCTTAATTGAAGTACTGAAATTTAATTTAATTGATTTTATTTAATAAAATAGAGTAAAATCAAAAATATTTCAATGTAGACATTTTATGTATTAGGCGTTCATGGGCGCAGGCATTTGCCCTTTCCTCCTAGATTCCTTGATTTTTTTCTTTAACTGGTAATCTCGTAAATAGCTTTCCAGATATTTTCATACTTCTTTTAACTTTATGGTGGTTGGATATTTGAATATTAGCATAGAATAATGTCAATAATGACGTTTATTCAAAGTAAGAAGAAAATCGCATATTGGAATTAGTACCGTAGGACTTTTTTTTTGGATTGAAATATTTGGTAGCACATTTTGAGCAATGCCTATAACCTTTATATTTCGAAAATAAAAATTCAAGAAATATTATTCGTTTCCTCAGCTCGCATTAAATTTATATAATTTTTCTTGCTGTTACTTAATATAATTCCTTATTAAATTATATTTAATGAAGATTTTTATAAAAAGTGCTAACTTCGCAATAATAGTAATTTTGATTGAATTTTACGATTTCTGAATTCAATAATTATGAAAAAATTTATTTATTTTTTAATTTTGATAAAGTGGACATTTGACCATCCTTTAACTTTTTTGTGGGACAGATGGAATTTTATACAGATGTAATATATACAATTTAATATTAATAACTATATCGTACACGTCACCATTGAGCTCAGCCTGGTAAATTAAGATGGCGGTCCATGATCACAAGATGTCTAAAATATTCTACGATATGTTTTTAAAATATGTTATTAGAATATATTGAAAAAAGACAACCCTTCCTTGCCTCTCCCACCCTGACTGAATGACGATATCTTAGTATGTAAATTAAAAATTCAACAAATACCTATGTACCTACTTTTGGTTTACAAATACCATACATAAATAAAAATTTTGACGACATTTTTAAATGTGAAATATCTAATAGGTATACCTATAGATATATTATATATAGTATTAAAAGTCACCAATTGACGTTTCTTTCAGATTTTCTAAAATGTCGTATAGAACAGCGATTCCCAACCTTTTTTTTCATGCGACTCAATTTACAACTCTTATTAATTTCATGGCCCACCCATATTACAGATGGTGTATATTGTATAATAACAGATTGACCACTGAATTTCGGTTAAAAAGTTTGCCTGTTCGAAAATGTTCAAAAATAATCGAACTTTGTAAATAATAATTTGAGATTTCCGAATTGACTTTCATTTATGTCGACTAAACTTTAGTGTATTATTATCGTTTTGACAGAATTAGATACAGAATTAAATACAAAATGGTTTCACTAACATTCAAAAGTAAAATTTTTTGTTCGGAAAAACGATTTTCTTTTATAAATTAAATGCATAAAACAATCATTTTATTATTATTAAAAATAGGTTTCTTCAATAACATTTATAATCGTCCAATATGTCAAATATTTTAAAGCATGGTTTACACTACAGAATAACTGCTCCAAAAAAGCTCATTCCTAGTACAGGCATTTTTTTATTTTACACGACCCAATTTTAATTGCATGCGACCCCAAATTAGGTCGCGACTCCTCATTTGGGAATCGCTGAAGAAGAATAAAAATTTAAATAAATTGAAAATACATTAGGTACCTACTATCATATGAAGGTATGTTTCCTTATTATTTGAAGATTTTATGTACAGCAAACAATTTCTGCCTCCGTATACCTATTTTCCAGAAAAGGTACATTAAAAATATATTTGAAAAAATAATAGGTAGGTAGGTACATGCGAATATGTTTATCTATGTCTTATATATGTGCATACATTCCTAACGCTACTTATGTATATGTATATACCTAATCATAATATTTTCAGTACAAGGCTCAACTAAAGCCCAATAAAGCTCGTAAAGCTGACATTTCAATAAATCTAATCAGTCTTCAACAGAATATTACTTAAAAGAAAATTGCTCTTTAATTCACCCTATTTAGTGGTTTTGTTTGTTCGCCGCGATGGCGAAACAAATTTCACCTCGTTCACAAGCTTTTACGCATAAATGATCCAGACCAAATATACAATTTCAACCTTAAAACAATAATTTACAATTTTCGTTCTATTTTCCATTTTCCCTTTATTAATATAAGCTTTTAATAATATGGATTCTAAATATTGATTTATGTGAAGCATTCCGTACAGTTTACTCATTTGTATAGAAATGCAAATAGACTCCGTAGACGATGTTTTAATATTATGCGTGCTTATGAACGGTAGGGCTTTTAATACTCTGTTGTTTACCTAATATCAATTGGTTTCGTTTCAATGACTTCGAAAATTAATATTTGAAATTGATATTAAATGTTAAATGTAAGTATGTATTTGGGTGACATACTTTTCATATGAAATAATGTAGTTTGGGGATAAGCTTGATTGGATGATTGGATGCTCCACAATTTTATATAATAGGTACATAGGTAGGTTCCAGAAGAAAATTGCGTTATATGAGACTCGCATATTGCATACAAAAACTGAAGATACAATCCATTTTTTAGAAAATTAATTGATCTATTAAACCATGAAAAAAATAATATTTTTATAAAATTCCGAAAATTGAATTTAACAAAACAAAAGCAAAATTATTTAAATTAAAAATACATAACATTAATTTGCACAAAATGAGGGTGATATCTCAAGTAAGGAAAATATCAAACCAAAACTTTCCTTTTATATTTCAATAGGTAGCAGTAGAAAGTAAAAATGAGAAAATGGTTTAACGAGTGAAATTTGATTTTTGATCAATTTGTTTTCTCTGTACGTATAAAAAATACAAATTTTATTTTCTATTTGGGTTACCTTGTGTTTTGACTGTAAATATTTTTCAGTATCTATTATTAAATTTTTCTATGCATAAGTACATATGTACGTACATGTACATTGTACATACAACTCATTTCAGTTTTTCTACAAAATTTTGAAATTTAAAAAAATATTCATCAATTAATGGAATTTCGTACTCAAATAAATTCTAAAGTACATTAAAAACTTCCATTATACTAAACTTTTATACTTCAATTTCTAGGAAAATCTATATCCATATATCTATATCTATATATATATATATGTTCTTGTACCTACCGCCAGAAAAACCACTCTATTTACGAAAATGATATGAGTAAAATAATGCCCTAACCCTGGTGTAAATAATTTTCCAGAATTTATTTACGTATCATCCAATATATTATATATTTATATACATGGTTTACTTACATTGATCTAATATAAAAAAAATAACAAGCTACCTGCGGGTGTTTAGGGGCAATTTAAAAGTGGATACGTGTTACAAGAGGTAAACTTATGCAAACAAGGGTGTTGGTATATAAATAACAGGGTTGTTAATGCGCATATATGATACTCTGGGATAACTTTTGCATACAAAACTCACACATCATAACATAAATATAATACAGACAGTTAGGTGGTGGGTATAGCTGATAGTATGTACTAGGTAGGTACCTCTATATATATACATATATATGACATGTAAGAGTAGGTAAGTATAGAGCAAACTTTGTATAGCAAAATGTGTAACAAATTTAAAACAAATTTTCACTTATAATGTACATACAGAGGTATTTCGGATAGATGATACAAACTAGAAAGAGAATAAAGGCCCTTTGGGCAAAAATGTATAGCAAAAATAAAATGTATTCAAACATCAATCCTGTGATGGAAATACGTACATTAGTTTGTTTTTGAGGTTTGTGCTTTGCGTTAAAGTTTTTCAGCTTACTATTATAAAATGGAAAAAGCTGAATCGGCGTTATTCCCATAAATTTACGCATTTGTTTTTAGCTAATATTTTCTATTTGCAAGAAACTATGAAGTGAAAATATTCAAAAATGCAGGTTATTGATAAAAAAAATACTAAACTCCATGAAAAGTGGATAAGAATCGGTGACGGCTTTAGAGAATTTAAAAATCTTGACAATTTTTTTTTTTAAAAATTTAGATAATGTTTTTTTAGTTACTAAAGATGTGCTTTTCAAAGTTTGCATTTTTCCATTATTTTAAATTTTCAACTTTTTTTGGCAAATAAAACTTTTGGAAAAAGTTAAACTTTTAAGGTCCATACGCTTTGAAAATGAAAATATTAACCAAAAATTTTTAAAAAGCGTTTTTCAATACTATCGTAAATTTTTCAATTTTAGATAATGACGACTAAGAACATAAAGAATCCCCTCCTAATCAAGTGAATTTTTTTTTTGTGTTTACCCTTTCATGTTTAAAATATATGGATCTGAAAGGGTTAACTTTTTCCAAAAATTTTGTTATGGAAAAATGTTGAAAATTTAAAATAATATAAAAATGTATTATTTATAAAAGTTTTAAAACCTAAAAAGTTTTAAAACCTAAGAAAATTGATTTTTAAAAAATCCCCAAAAAAACGATCAAGATATTCGGTTAATATTTTTCCATTTTCTTCCAATGACCTTAGTTTTTTATTTTTAAATACAATCCCACGATAACCTAAAATGGCTTTAAACACTGTTTTTACGGTAACAATAGAGTAAGTACATAAATTTACGGGAATAATCCACAATATGTATGCAGCACACTGTCTAGCCTTTTTCAAAACAAAACTTTGAGCCTTTTATGTTGAATTAAACTACTGATCTAAATAAGCACCTATATATGTATGTACTGTACATATATATGTTGGTGTACATAGATACATAATATCGAAAAAAATATTGAAAAGCTTCTATAATACAATGTTGTTGTATAATGTGGTCATGGTCATATCATACAGCATTTTTTTCAAATGAGTTATTGGAATTAAATTTGAATTGATTCCTATATACCTATGTACTTTCAGGGCTGATTTTCCAATGGCGCAATAAGTGCATTTTGTCTGGGCGCCACATATAGAAGATAATCGTTTGCATCGTTTCCCCTTTATTCTATTTAATTTTGATGTGTATTAAATACTAATACTGAAAAAAGTTTTTGTCTTGAATTTCTCAACAGAATTCTTGACCAAATAATAGAAAACTGTTTCAGGAATACACATATTCTAACAAAGACGTGTAATTAGTCACGGATAAAAAACTAATATGCCCAGTAAGCATTTAACATAAAGTACGGTTAAAAGTACGAGTATATCCGCCGTGTATACAAAAACCGTAAAGAAATAGGATACCATTGAAGTATATCCAATTGAAGAATATTCGAAGACTTTACACACGATGGAATCTTACTTTATTTGAGTTAAGCGGTAGATAAACTATAGATAATCGTGAGTGGGAGCAATTCTTTCGACGGTTCATTCTTTCGGTGATATACTACAGTCTACGATAGTTCCTTTAAGTTTAGTTTTACCAGCCGCGACGCATTGCGGGTACCTTTTTTTGTAAGCATTCGTGTACCTAGCACGATTCCTGTTAAGTATTCATGTACTTGTACATATATTGTTAAGATACGAAGCTGTGTCTGTATTATGTTTTTGGTATGTTCCAGTATGGTCTGATAATCACCAAAATCTCATAATTTTCGGGCTCATATAATTATTAATCTTCTTCCACGACTAGAAATAAAAAAAGCAATGTGTAGGTAATGGAAAAAATCACTAAAGTACTTAATGAATTTTTCTTTGATAAATTTTAAGATAAATAACATCTACGATTTAGATTTTTTACGAAGTGAGATGAAATTTTTGTCTTTCTTATGCACAGGTACAGCTCAAAATTAGAAGAAAATTTACAAAATGTGAATTAACCTTAATAACCTCAATGTTTTCGAAGAGCGTAAAGGTTAACTTTCAATGAATATGCTTAGTGTATCCTACATAAATATATGTATACGCTCAACGTGCATACATA
This sequence comes from Platyura marginata, assembly GCA_026745375.1. Classification (NCBI taxonomy): domain Eukaryota; kingdom Metazoa; phylum Arthropoda; class Insecta; order Diptera; family Keroplatidae; genus Platyura; species Platyura marginata. The sequence continues at coordinate 8,011 of JANSTT010019893.1, forward strand.
ATGTATATCTAACGTACATATATACATAAGTTCCACGGAAAGTTTAATGTCCTAAAAGTTAACTTTTGCTTAACACTTAACGTAAAGGTAAAGATATCCGCGCGTTTGCTATGACGTGCCTTGCCTTTGTTGTTCATTGGTTTAATTAAATACTGCCAAAACCTAGCTACAAATAAATAATGGGGAAGAGATCTCTGAGAAAGAGATTAAAAAATTGCACCAGGCGCTACATCATCTAGAGCTCATCATCTAGAGTAGAATTCGGCCTACTACTACTTTATACCTATTAGCTATAATTACACGCAAGATAAGAAATTAGAAAAACTTTTGATTGTTGAAAATAATAGCAATTTTGTTATATTTAATTTATTATTACATAATTTCTTGTACATTGCTTAAAATATTTTATCATAAATATTTACCTTAAGGTCAAAACAACAAAATGAAAATCCTAAATCCCAAATCCACAACATCAATTTTGCATTAATGAATTTCGGTTTATATCTTTCTTCTTGCTAACTTTTTTGCCCGTTAAATGAAAGGGTAACTCGACTCCCCTTTTATTTGGGCAAAAGTAACTAATTTATGTGAACAAAAATATTCTCTTTATTACTCTATGGAAATATGACAGATGTGTTATGGAATTAGCAAATTACAGAACTTAAACATCTAAATCACCTTCAGGCTATCTTGAGGCTTGGTAATTTTTACGAAATCATCCAATGTATGTATATCTATATAATGTATGTATGTATATATGTAGATGGCGGATATATTTTATATTATTGAGATAAAGTTAAAAGCTTTCATTTAAACGTTCTGTAGACCAGCGGTTCCCAAACTGTGCGCCGATCGTTACAGGGGCACCGCAAAAAACTTTTATAATAATTTTTTTTCGTTTTCGACTCAATGTGGTAAGATGTAAATCTTTAACAATTTTAAATTATCACAAAGGAAAAATCCAAAATGAAGCTCAAATAATCAGAAAATTATGTTTATGTAATAAAACAGATTTGTATTCTGCATCGTTCTCGAAATTTCACTTGAAAGCCTTCAAATTTTCTGATTTTTTGATAAAATTATTGAAGAACACTTATCTCAGCTTATCACCGGGTTTGAGAAATACTTTCAAAATGAAAATATCGGTAAGTTTGCATAGATTCAAGATCCATTCAACACCAGAACTCAGTATGAATTTATTTCTGCAGAATCTTACCAATCTTGAGTTGTCTTGCGACAATAGTTTGATAGTGAAATTTGGCATCATGGAATTGACCGAATTTCGAATTTCAATAAAAGATGAATATCCCCCTCCTAAATAATAAAGCTCAGCGGATTTCAATTTCATTTTCGACTTTTTATTTGTGCGAAGCTAGGTTTTCGGCCATCGCTGTGATAAAGAGCAAATATCTAGCAAAAATTAATGTGAAAATGGAAATGAGAGTGGCTGTGTCCAGTTTGATTCCAAGATATCAGTGCTTCCCTTTTATATTTTATATTTCATGTATATAAAAAAGAGTTGACACAAAAATGTTGAAAAAATTATCATTTCATCGTAATTTTGTATAGACGGGTTAAAGGTGAGTAAAAAACCACCCTATTATGCAACACAAAATAGAAAAGCTTTCTTGCATTTTCTCTTTATTTTCAAATTCATATTCATTTTGCGTTAGCAGATCTTTTAAATTGTGTTTATTAAAAATAATACATTTTTATAAAAAAAATTATAGGGAGGGGGGGTAGGATTGTTGGGTTTTTTTGCAGAGATTTTTCTGTTCGTCGAGATTCCTCCGATTTGTTTTGTTTTTTAATATAATTACGAACCATATTACGTTATTTATCCTACAAATTTAAATTAATAAATAACATCTAAAAATTGGGGTGAATTTTTCATCATTTGAGGGCACAGTCGTAAGGTGACGAATGTGCTTAAAATGAAATGATGAATTAGCCTCGTTTCCGAAAAAAACAGTTTATCGCTGATTACTTTTTTAATTTTTAAGCAATTTAATCTGTTTTTACAGGGGACGATAAGGGAGCGATCCAAAAACATAATATTGCGAAATCAGTAGAAAAAAGTTAGGTTTTATATAATGCAAACCCTTACCAAAATGTCAGCCAATATAAAACAGAACTATCAAAAAACACACAAAGGATTTTTAGGATGATGAAACTCGTAATGAACTTACAGCAATGTTTGCTTCTGTTCGCAAATATGATTAAGAAAAACATTAATTAGTAATAAAAATGTTGGTGGATATTTTCAATGTGACGAATGTACCGCCATGAGGAATGTACCCCACTCTACCCTACACTTTAGGTCAAATTTTGAAGTAATTTTTGATATTTACAGGGACTATGGAATTGTAAATATTTGTTACATGTATTTAAAGGAATTTTACAATTTTTCATTAGCAACAAAAACTTATTAGGCCATGCCACACGTTGTTGTCATTGGGCGCCCAAAACAGGTTATATAGGCAAAACGTATGTAAGGTAAAGGGTAA
>JANSTT010019894.1:0-10517 GCA_026745375.1 Platyura marginata
CAATTGAGATAAATGTAACTGGAGTATTATACAATAGGTCTAAATAAAGGCCGCAGTGTAGGTGATTCATAAAAAAAATTACACTCCTATCAAAAAATCAACATAAATGTTTTTGGTCGAAAATTTTTCTGAAATTATGCTAAATACATAAATTGATGTTATAACATGAACAATAAAAACATAAACAAAAAATTTTAAAGCTAAACCTCGCGAAGGATAACATTTTAATAAACAAACGTCAATCATAATGCAGAAATATAAAATCTCAAAGCTGGCAGCACTATTTCGAGATAAAAAAACAGCCATCTATGATATTTGAGAAGAACTATAGAATTAAATACCAGCATCCATCAAAATTTGCCTATAAGCGGACTACTGGACAAGAAAGAATTCATTAGAGATTTGTCCTCCGACTATTCAAGTGCGATATATTGTCCGTTGATTCAAATCTAAAACAATTATTATCAAAAAGAAAATAAACAAAAAAATATATTGTAAAAGAAAATTCAAAAATAAAATATATAGGGTGACCACAAAAAACAAACTCCTTACAATGTCAAGTTATCCTTTTTTAAAGTAAAATATATCACAGGAGAGATCATAGTTTAAGTAATATTTTTTGGAATAAAAAATTCACGAGTTATCATAGTTTACGTTGTGACCATTAACATGCACTTATGTATAGTTTGCCGTTTGTGAAACGGAATGTCGCCACATATTAATTAAATTATATTTAATTAGTGGCTATAGGAAAATCGTAACTATGTAAGGTGAACGAATAACATAATAAAACAGCACTATGACATTGCTTAGTAGTAATTAGTGTATTAGCTACCGGATGCGTTCAACTGAAAAATCGATGCTAAGTGTATCTATGTGGCATGCCAAAAATACTGTGACCGTCTCTAAAAACCGTTTGTCGGCAAAACTCATACAAAAATAATGTAACTTGTCCGTTACCTTTTCACTATATTGATAGAACAAATTTTAACGGTTCTCCTTTTATATGTTCAACGACGTAGAAAAAAAAATTTACCACAAAAAAAGTGGCGCCAAACTTGTGATTAATTACTACCAGTTTAATTAAGCAGTCTTTTGAAAACTAATTAAGCAGTTTTTGAAGAAGATTAAAAAAAAAAACAAAAAATCAATAATCCAATAATTCACCTACTTATGTATTTATTATATTAAATTTTAATTGCTAATTGAATATAAATAGAGAGAGAAAAAACTGAGATCTTTTGGTGTCAATCACTTCGTTTCAACTTTTACATAAACAAAAAATCGTTGAGAAGTTATTTTGAAGATAAAAAGTAAATCACATGTACCTGACGATTACTTGTAATCGATTTTGAAAAATAATTATCTTGATAGCACTTATTGTAAAGGCAAAAAAAAAGTACTTAATAATTATCAAGAACGTGTTCGTTATTTCTTTATACAAATGCAACAATAACAATAACAACAACAAAATCCAATCCAACCAGCTGTAACAAATAGCTACACATCATCGACGCTCAACCCATCAACCAGTATTTCAATTTCATTTATTTATTTATTAATCAAATGTACCCAACAAGTACTTATATCCATGTACTTAACTACAAAGCAATTCCTACAACAACAACAACAACAACAACAACAAATGTATTTCGCAACTCGTTATCATCCAAGCATGGTAATTACTTGCGACAACATAATAAAAATATGTAATAATAATAAAGTTAAAAAAAAAGTAGAGAGAGAGAAAAAAAAAATTATTCAGAATATGCTTATTGAAATTTTAATGACGAACAAATATAAATTATTGTGTTTACTTAGTTATTTTGTAATTATGCGAGATCATACACGCTCTTGAATATATGGTACATTATACTTTGATACCTATAAAGTATAAACATTACCGAGTGTACCTACTGTTATAATAACATTCATATGTACGCCCATGTAGCATGTACATACATACATTGTACAATGTACATGTACACATAATGTATAAATATTATGCAAACAAAACAGCGGACAAATTAAGTGTCCACTGAGCTGTAAATTAGTGCAAAAAAAAAATGTAATGTTTATCCGCAACGTAATGTCGGTAATAACTATTCAAAATAGCATAAGACTTTAATATGTAACTCTGTTTGACATTTTGTTGTATTTATGACTGTTTGTGGGGTTATTTTTGGTAAACTTTTTATTGATGTTTAAAATGTTTTAAGGAAAATTGATAAAATTAGTATTAGCCATTAGAATTATTTTTTATTAAGGGGAAAGAAGTGCCAATTTCTACAGGGTATTTTTTTTTAATGGTTTAAATTTATCCTAATTCAATTTAACGTTAACGAATACATAGCGAGCTCAACAGCGAGTCCGTTAAAATTGGTTTAACACACAGTGCTGTCGTTTTACTCCAATCAGAGTACTTTTACTCCATTTTACTATGCCATACTTTAACTAGTCATTACATTTCGATTTAAATAAAATATAAATTGTTGTTTTTCTTTGTTTAAAGTACATAATAATAAAATAAAATTTGCAATTCATAACGAAAAAGTGTAAAAAAATCTGTTATGTACACCCACTTAGAATTTGTAGACTATATTATTAATATTAATGGCATTTTTTTCTTTGCTCTTCACTTTTCCATGTGATACTCCGAGAATGTTCAAAATTTTCTGTTTTTTGAAACATTCTACTCTACTACTGTACTCTGACAAATTGTAAAACGACAGCACTGTTAAGCCTATTCCACACTGTAAAATTTACCCACGTTTCTGCGGTAAACAACGATATCGTAAAAAGAGAAAAGGAAACAGCTATATTAAAACATAACAAAATAGACAGTGATAAACCATAATTACGATTTACCAACGTGGGTAAATTTTGCAGTGTGAGAGAGGCTTTAACACCCTGACAACGTGTGGTGGGGTCGGTTAGACCCGATTGATTAGTCTAGCTCTATTATTTTAGTTAAAAACTCCAGTTGTTTAACACTAAACGTACCGTACAATTTTGTATAAACTACGTCACGGTCACGGTAGATTACTGTAGAACACATAAGATTATCAGCAAAAACAAAAGAAGAAGGTAGATGGAGATGTTGAAAAATGAAGTACCTATAATATTATAGAAAAAGTCGCAAAGTGGAGGAAAAGCGGTCATTGTACTGCTCTGGTACGTTTAGTGTTAATTATCTCCATAATTCCAAAAACATAAAATATTTTTACTATTGTTTGAAGGTTTTTTCCTAAACAAAGTGGCAATCTCTTGCAATATCTTCGAAATAGGACTTTATGAACCTACAGTTTTTATTTATCACTTATCATTTGATGGCGGTTGCATGTCTGCATATGGGGTAGGTAATTTAATGGACCAATACAAATATATCGACGTGTCAAGGAATAATCTACAAGATAGCGCCAATAAGATGGGCTTAGGGAGAGATTTTGTGTACACGCATGATAATAATCCCAAGCATTCATCACTAAATATTCGTTTTTGAATATTGTATTTGTATAACACCCCAAAGTGTATAAAAACCTCTCCTGACATAAATCCCATCGAACATTTGTGGGAATAACTTGAAAGAAAAACCGCCTACACGAGATAAACAACCTGGCGACGTTTAAAGAAGTGCCATTCTCTAAATGGGAAAAAATCACACCAGATGTCACTAAGAAATTGGTCCAATCAATGCCGATCGAGAAGGCTAGAGGCTATTATAAAAGCCAATGGGTCCAACCAAATACTGAAAGCTTTGAATTTTTATAATATTTTATTTATTTTTATTTAAATGAAAAGTGTACGATGACTTTTGTGACAAAATTATATGCACTAATTTCCGTTTTTAGTTTATAATTTGGAATGTACGTGTTTTACTTTAATAACATCAAAAAACAAGAATTTATTAAGAGGACGCTATTTTTTTTATAATAATTACAGTTATTTCATTGTTTTTATCAAAACGATCACTTTTGACGCTATCTGTATTTAAATTTGCCGATTAATTGTCAAATAAATTAAAAAAACTAACACTGAAAACATGCGGGAAAATTATTTTTCATAATTGGCCAACGGGCATGCTTCCAGCATGTATTTTAATTTATTATAAGCACACTATGACAAACGAAAGGGGCGGGTATCACGCTGGCTGTTATATAGTAGGTTGTGGTAAGACACATTCATTAAAGATTAAATGTTTTTATTGATATTAATAAATTAAATTGGGTGAAAGGAGGATAATTTTCTCCATAGGAGGGCATCATTTTTGGGGGAGGATAAAGTCGACAAAAGGAGGACAATCAAAGGACGTCTGGTCAGCTTATTTATGACCAGCATTTAAACCCACTGAGCCACTTGATCGTGTGTGTACAATTGTACATGTCTGATATTTATTTTTGTATTTAAAAATTAATTACTTTGGAATTAATTCCACCTATCTAGAAAAACATGACGATTATAGTCATTAATGTTTATACAGAAAATAAATCGTTTTTGCAACGCCTAATTAATTTTTTGTTTGCTAACTATCCAAACAATACCTACATTATGATGCACATACTAAATATATACTTGTACATATGTATATATAGTAGGTATATATGAGTTTCTCACACCAGGAATCACTTCAAATTTCCAGTTTTATTGTTAAAAACCATTTATCAAACACTTTTCGTAACCAATGTCAACTGCAATATATAAAATAAACGGATGTCATGGCAATTTTTTTTTTTTAAGATAATCATTTTAACGTTGTGTTTTCTTTACGTTTTGCTATTATGCAAGATTAAGAAAATAACTTTTCGCTTTACGATCGTTCGCACAGAATCACGATAACGATAAGAACGTGTTAAAATAAACTGACGAAATTATGAATTTATCTTGATGATTATGACTATTAAGAACTTGGGTATTGACCCACTAACTCCCCTTCGACACCCCGTACGATTTTTTTTTATAAAAAACGTGTTTTCTACCACTATAACAATAGCAGTAACAAAATTACGAAAAAATTAAGAATACAAAATGATTTATGATTTTTGACTTGTTTAAAAAAAAATGTTAAACAAAACAACAGAGTAGGAAGTTTTGTAGTCATTCTTGGCAGCCTTTTTTAAATTATGGGTAAATTTAAGCTATTCCAGCATTTTATTATTGCTACAACAATACAAACGAAAATTTCTTATTGAGACTACAGTTAACCAAACCAACCATTCATTGTTGACCAAAGGGATATAAATAAATATTTACATTCAATTATGATCAATAAATTCATAAAATCAACCTTTGATTTGGTTAAATATGTTATTTTAAACAATACATACATCAAAGTTATCAATCCAAACGAAATGGAATTCGTACAAACGAAATTTGTTTTGAATTTCAAATTTAATTTTAAAATGTTTGGATATTTTCGGGTACCAAATGAAATATGTACCTATACAAATACATAACGTAAAAAATTAGTATATTCTACTAAATGACAATGTTTATTATGTATATTATGTAACTTATGTATAAAATCGCAATGTAAATTTTCTATGATCCATGTATATATGTACATACATAACGTAAAAAATTAGTATATTCTACTAAATGACAATAATGTATATTATTATGTATATTATGTAACTTATGTATAAAATCGCAATGCAAATTTTCCATAATCCATGTACTGTACATATGTATGTATAAAATGGTAATTTATACATTACATACTTACATAATATACATTACATATATTGGCATACATATAATGTAGAATGATTCAGTAAATTATTGGATATGCTTAAATTACAGTTTTATTTTAAACATGCAACTGAAGTGCGCTTACCGCTTTACATTATATGACAAAATATATGCATAAATTGTGTTGTATTCTTTGATATGCAAATTTTTAACTGTTCGCAGGTATATATGGCCCACCAAAGATGTTGTTGAAAATGCTCATGAACAAAAAAAAAAGAAAAGGAAAAGAACCAACCTTTCTGAATTTTAACATTGTAAATTATCCAAGAACATATTTACTCAAAGAACAAGAGTTTTTTTTTCTTCTTTTCTTTTAAATGTGTGTGGAATTGTTATCACAGCAGGAGACAGGTTTGCTTCAAGTAATTTGTTCTTTTCAAAGTGTTTGAAAGCAAACAAGAAATAATGTAAATACATTTCTGTGTAGATTTACCAGTTGATAAAATGAGTAGGTACATGTTTAGAGAGATTATCTTTACATATCATAAAAAAAAACACTAAATTTTAAAAGTGACTATTAATTTTGAAAAGAAAATGGAAAAAGCAACAAAAAAAAAATTTAGATTAGTAAGAACAAAGGATGTTTTTACCATATTAGGAAAGTTCGAGTTGGCCTAAATGAAAAAAAAAAATTTCTAACGTTTGGCTTATTAACTGTTTATGTATTAGTTTTATTTAAATATCGGGAGTTAAATTCTGAACGCGTGCGCCGTCACATATCGAAAAGTCGAAATAACCGCTTAAACAACTGCTTGCGCTTGCGTGTTGACATGCGCGATCGCTAAAATAGATTCACATTGTAATATACTCCTATATGTTATGAAAATATACATAAAATCAAAATACAGGTAACCCTCGCATAACGCAGAGGTTAGGTTCCACAAATATGCTGTGTTATACAAATCTGCGTTATACGAGACAAGAAACCCAAACAAAAGTAGGATTACGTTCCAAATTTAATAAAAACGCTGTTTTTTTCAATTATATAAAAAAAAACTTTATTTAACACGTTAATCGCCACGGTAATTTCAACAATATTTAGTGTCAGACATATAAGACCGACATGGCGATTAACGTGTTAAAAAAATAAAAAAAAAAATTTAACTGTCAAATTTGAATGGTTTTTAATGAACTTTCAGTTGAGTTTTAATAATTAACCCAACTAATTCCTAATTTAATTTGAGCTTCTTATAAAATATGTAATTCTATTTTAAAGAATATTTCAAGAGAAAAAAACAATATTTGGAAATTTCAAGACCGCGTTATATGAAACTGCAACCGCGTTGTACCAGGAATATCCACAATTTTAAAACCGCTTCGTAGCGAAAACGCGTTATACGAGGGTTACCTGTACTTCCATTTTAATCAAATTTCATATTCATATCACTTTTCGCCGTGACAGGAGAACGAAAAAGGATAAAATGACAGTTCAGCACAAATACAGCATCTTATACAGCATATTTGTATAATACTAGACGTGTGAGTTTTACGCTTTGCAACCTTTCGATATGTGGCGGCGTTTGCGTTCAGAATTTAATTACAAAATACTAATAATGATAAAATTTAAATGCTGAATTTTGAACATTTTTGAGAGCAGTAAGATTAAAATGTTCAAAGTCTACCATTCTAACATATATTTTCTATACAAAAAAATCTATGTAAAAATCTCCACAATATCTAAATGGAATTTGGTACGAACATCAATGTTGGAATGTTTAAACGAATTTGGGGCCATTCTAGTGTTATAGTATATGTACACAGCAATGATTTAACGAAATGTCCGACCATAACCACAATAATATTGTACAATGTACATTCTCCTACTACATACGTATGTAGGTACATATATGGCAAAACACTGTTAGTAACTTATTTGGACTGAACCCTGAGTGACAATCCATACAAATTGATTTAATTTAATTGGTATTGAATTTTAACTATACGGCTGACATCCAACCGATAGAAAATAGTTTTTAACTTTAATTTTGTTTTTTTTTTTTATTGTAAAAATCTTTATTGGAAAAGCTCAAAAATCCTGCAGCAATAACAAATCTACACCGGTTATTACACCTCTTTATGTTTATTCAACCATAACATCCAAATACTAATATTATATTCTCACATTTTAATGCGCATGCCTATATCATATACGTTACCCTAAAAATTGGTACATATTTCCTCTTGGTATATGAACAGTTGCTTGCTGAAATATATCAATATGTAATGCAGGTACCTACATACCATACATATTACATTACAAAAATATAAAGCTGCACTTTCATATATGGGTACCCCAAACATATTCAAAGAAAAGATTACCACCAAATACCTACCTCTTAGCAAAAAAAAAAACGAAAAAAAAATGCCAAAAGTAAAACAAATTTGAATTTTAGGTAGAATTTGATAGAAAATAACAAAAAAAAAAAATCCATGTGTGTGCTTCGTTCAGAATTCTTTCAGCTTTCAGGCAAATTTAAACAACCACCATTTTCGATCATGCGCAATACCTAATAGGTTATGTAAGAAATGTGGATATTCTAACTTTTGATATTTTCATTTAACCAACCCTTCATTCATTGGTGTTTATTCACTGCGGACAAAACACTTTCAAGTGCCAGAAAGCTGAATCGATTTTTGTAAGTACATAAAATTATGAAGAACGAATTTAAAATGAATTACTTAAATGTAATACTCTCTGTATTTGTTTATAACAAGTTGAGAAAGCAAATATTAATTTATAATACAACAGACCAAGAGGAATTTTATTTTGGCAAAGAGCCATTGAGAGACCAATTGAAATATCTTCGGATGGGAACGGTGCAGTCATAATTAATTAGTTTTGTAATTTATATTATACAATAATGATATGTACTAAAAATTCAATTATTTTTTAGACTGACAATTGAATAGATATCATAATAGCATGACAATAGCTATTATAGTAGAATTTGACAATTAAAAAAACTTAATCAGTCTTTCAGATTTTTTTTAAATTTTTATATTAAATCTAGAAGAAGAAAAAACTAAAAGAGTGCGATATCTTTGAAGCATACAATCGGTGTCCTTTTCTAATTATAAAAACATATTAAGAAGACTATAATACCTTACATTAAAGTTCATTGAAGTCTAAATGTTGTTTAAAATCTCTAAAAACTCCCGAACCAAAAAAAAAAAAACTTTTAAATTTAAAATTACCACTGATTCTGAACGATTTCAATACAATAAATATTTCTAATTCGTTATTTTGTATACAAATACAGTAGAATCCCGAAAATTCGCAACCTCGAAAAGTTGAATGCAACTTTACTTATATTTATTTATTATTTTATCTTAGTCTGTGTTTTTTTTTATAATAATACATAATATTATTAATATTTATAAGTTACATATGAAGCAAAAAAAAAACAGACTAAGATAAAATAATAAGTAAAATTGTGTTCGACTTTTCGAGGTTTTCAAGATTCTACTGTATTTTGAATAAAATTCGAAAAAGTGATTTTTATATCAGAATAAAAAAACAATACGTTTGTATTCTTTTATAGTTTAAAAAGGACATTTTTTTTTCCAATTAAAATGATCTATCATTCACAAAAAAAACTGACAAATTTTAGTAGGTTACATTTTACGCTAAAAAAGAGTGCTCTTAAAAAAAAAAAAAACAAAAATCAGGCGAAAAATAATAAAATAAAATAAAAGAAAAATAATTAAATTAGTGCATTTGTCTAAAGTGATAACAGTTCATATGAGTACATGAAAAAATACAGGCAGCTAACAGATTTTACTACATGCATAGAAATTTGTTCATAGATAAGCCGGAAAATTATCAAAAATATTACAAGGTTGTTCATGTTCACATCAAAACTGATATAAAGAAATACAAAATAGGTTATGTACAAGACAAGTACTGTCATATGGACCTGAAGTGTGGACCATGATGGTGTCGGACGAAAACAATCTGCGTATCTTCGAGAGAAAAACATTAAGAAAAATATATGGACCCAATGAGCCTAATGACATTATAAAAAGCGAAGCCCAAAGGTTAAAGTGGGCAGGTCACATGATCAGTATGTCACTCTACACAGCACAGACAATAATATTCAATAGTAAGCACAAAGCACAAGGTATAGGGACAGACCAAAATTACAATTGGCAGACAACATAAAAAATGACCCATGGATAATGAATCTGAGAAACTGGCAACAAATGACGGAAAATCGTCCCACTTGGAAGAAAGCTGTTGAAGAGGCCAAAACTCACCCCGGGTGGCAATGCTGATAGAAGAATTAAAAAAAGGTTACGAAACTTAGAATTGTGATGCGTGCTAATCAGCCAAAAAAAATCGTTCGTTTTAACGACCATCTTAGATTCAAATGTCATTTTGTAAAAATTGGCTTTATAAGCAGCATTTAATTTCATTTTTCTACATTCAGGTGAATCAATTTATCCATGGCATTCATTATTAATAGATTTTTTTATTGCTTACTTATGTATTATTAAACAAAAATCAATACACCCTAACCATTAATACGTCATGTATCATATATGTATGTACATTTTGATCCAACTACTGCATGACCTTTATGGTGTTGCTTCTTGTTCTATAGATAGATTATGCAGAAGAGAACAATCCAAAAGAAAAATAAAAAAAAAAAAAATTAAAGGAAGAAATTAGCATCAAATACATCACTTGACTATGTATGGTACCTATCTATACATATGTATGTACTGTACATATCACTGTCACTGAACTTTATACAAATGAGCATATT
>JANSTT010019895.1:0-10514 GCA_026745375.1 Platyura marginata
CTTCCAATAATTTATTGTGATTAACCGTGTCTTTAAACTGAAAAGATTTAGGTTTTGCTATATTTGTTTTGATTCCAAGAATAATACCTTTGTGGTCACTTATATGTGGTTCAAAAAGTTTAAAATAGTACTCATAGTTTGGCATATCTGATATACAGTGATCAATTAAGGATGCAGAAGTTTGTGTTACTCTCGTGGCCCAACTTACATCGACTTTGTTTAAGAAATTAAATCCGGAAGACACTGTGGTATTTACATAGTCAGTTACTTTAAGGTCAGACGTATTTAAAATGTTTATATTAAAATCACCCAAGACAATAGTTCGGTTGTGTGAGCACAATACATTATTAAAAAAACTTAAAAAATTCTGGTATTCCTCGTTATTCGTAACACTAGGCGGCCTATAAATACCACATACATTAAATTTATATTTAGGTAAATTAATAATTAAAATATTTGAGTATTCAAACGATTTGTTTAGTATTGACATAGATGTGATGGAACAATTTATAAAAATACTTACTCCACCTCCTTGTTTACTCATACGCACACTATGATAGGCAACATATCCATTTAAGTTGTAAAACGGTTCTTCACCATCACACAACCATGTTTCGGACAAAACAACAATCTCAGGTTTTATGGAGAACTTTGACACCAACAAATCAATATAATCAATTTTTTGATTTCGTATGCTTTGTGCATTAAGATACATTATATTACAATTAAACTTCTTATTTAAAATATAACTTTGATTACTAATAAATTTAATATTATAGTTCATTTATAGAAAAAGAAACAATAAAAAGAAAAAGAAAGACAAGAATTTTATAAGTATGACAGATCAACCAATATGCAATTTTTCTTTTAAATTATTTAAGTCACTTATTGATGAAACACTTATTATTTTGGAATTGTCATCCTTAAACCTAAAACACACATATTTTGATACCATACATATTTGAAATGATGTTCCGTTTTAAATTGTTTTGCAGCTGCGTACAAATCATAATTATATTTGGTGAGGTATTCGTATAAGTAAATACTTTTGTTTCCATTATCATTGTTATTGATTCCATTACCAGTTATCTGATTCAATTGTACAGGTCCATTTTTTTTTTTTGCTTCCATGTATTTTTGTTTTAATAGAGGATTAGCAAATTTAACCAAGATTATTTCAGGTTGCTTAGGATTTTTTTGATACAGGCGTTTAGAAGATTCAATATCCTCATCGATAGTTGGGCATCCCAACTTCGAACCAACAGACTTAACAATTTCTAGTAGATTTTCGCCAGCCTGCTTTGGTATTCCACTGAAGCAAAAATGGTCCTTGAGAGATTTTTGATTAAGGATATTAAACTCTGTAGTTAATTGGTTGACTCTTTCCTCAAGTGCTTTACCTTTCTTCTCACTAGCACATAGGTGTGACTTTATTTCTATATTTTCCTTCCTAATGATTTCGTTGTGGGCTTTTAATTCATCAAACTGATCTGCTAGTAACTTTTGGGATCTGATTACAATGTTAAGTTTTTGTATAATGATCTTTTGATCAGCAGGCACTTCGTCCTCATGATCATCTGGAAAGTAATCGTTTATATCCTTATCTACCGGATATTAAATATTAAAAGTAATTCAACTATATGGAGTTTTACGGTGGCTACGGTTGTAAATATTTTTGTATAGATTTTGAATTTTTTTTTCAATTTTGTTTAGTTAGGCTTTATTTATTTATTTTTAATGTGCTTTAATAGGCAATTTTTTTTTTAATTATACCTAATAGTTTAGACCAAACATAACTAAATCACAAATTTTTGCTGCGACAAACTGAATTAAGGTTTAAAGAAAATATTAAAAATTATTTTTTTTTTTATGTATTTTATATTTTTTTTAATTTCTATACTTTAACTTCATTTTTAATAGTGAAAACATTCCACAACTTAATTTAATTATATCTTTAGCCTATCCCTCAAAAATAAGCCTTATCTCATTAAAATCGGTTTAGTGATTTCAAAGTTATAATTTTTTGAATTTGGTATACCACTTGGCAATTTTAAAAATAAAGACCCCTTACTAACTCGGAACATATTTAGGTAATTTAAAAAAAAAATCTTTTACAAAATGTGTAATCTGATCCATATGTATTCTGATTTTCATTGATTTTCACCAAGTACACCTGCCTCTCGATTTGCACGGGACTCGATTTACACGATTTTTAAATTCATGTTTTATTTCAATTATTTTAATATTTTTATCGTGGGTCGTATCTACCGAAAATTAATGGATAGATGTACTAATTGGTGAAAATGGGCCAAATACTAAAATATTTATTTATGACATAATTCCGGTGTAAATCGAAACCGTGTAAAACGAGACACAGGATGAAATGAGTGCGTCAATATAAATTAATAGAAATAAAAGATTTTTTTTTAATTGAAAAACTGTGTAAAAGCCGAACCGTATTTTGATCAAGTACCGTACGAATCGAGGGACGGCTGTACTAAAATGTATATCGAAAATTGTGAATGCCACAAAAATAAAAAAAAAAATTATTGCAAATAAAGTTCAGCTTGTAGGTGAAAACCACTTTGATCTGTTTCCGTTGAGGTTCGTGTTTTGACAAAAATTTGGTGAAAAATTATATCATCAATTGAAGTTTTAAAAAATCAACTAAAACAATAGAGGAAAATTAATTGGTATTGTTTATTATCTTCTTGGATCTTTCACATTTGATAGAGAAATTTAATAAAAACAAACTGTTGACAGCTCACATAATTTTAATTTGTTTCAATTTCTATACAACAACTGTGAAAATATCTTTGATAAAATCACCCTTGCTGTATGGTTAAACCAAATAATTATATGGATATGACATGATAGTCTGTTTAAAAAGCTATCGTCAATTATTATGTGTCTATAAATATGCCTTTTGTATTAAACATTATGATTATATTGAATATGTTGTGTATTCAATAAAAGAGCTGTCAATATAAATTATTGATTGAGATTGTCTCCGTATAGGTAACGACTAAAGATCTATAATAGTAGGTAAAACTATGTATCACATTCTCGTCTATTTATAGAACTTTATCCATCAAACATTATATTCAATATTATGTAGTATGTAGGTAGGTAGGCACTTTTGTATTATTCCAGCCCAGTGGTAGACCCACACACTATAGACCGCAATATATGTACATATCCATGCATGTCATAATTCATTATCACAAATCACTGTGCACACACAAAAACTATTTATTCTATGCCATCATGACATTTCATAGTGTTTCTCATAAATATTTTGTGAATGATATGATATCACCCCCTAAAAAGGGATATTCATTCATACATGACATCATTTCTGGTGAATTATATATATGTGTGTGGCATGTGAATAGTCGGCTCTCGCATATATTGCATGAATCAAAGTTTTGTTTTCCTCATTTTCCAGCACAGAGAGAGATATCAATAAAATATTATTTTTTTTTTTTTGATATTTTTTTTTTCTTTTTCCTTTTTTTTCTCTTTATTTTTGCACATAATTTATTCCGGTTACGAGTATTATATACGGGATTCTTCAAAAGTATGTCAGGACGAGTTTAAGTATTTTCTTTAAATTTAATATGAACTATAAAGTTTTAGAATTGTTTTGTACAGAATTTATGGTGTTTCGTTCTCTTTTTTCGTTAGCAGTAGTCGAGTAAAACATTAAATGGCATTCGGTATACTGCAAGAACAGATGTGACCTCTATTATATATTTATTTATATTGGTAGTTTGTTGGAAGCATCACTCGTATCCTCTACATATTTATACATAAAGGAAATTATTTAAAGGTATTTTGTCAAAGTTTTTATTTAAATTTTACAGTGTAATATTGGATGAATTTGAGTCACTTTTTACCAGTCTAGGTCTTTTTTTATATATAGCTCGTCCTTGTTTTGTTGGTGGTGACCAAGAAAACCCGAAATTGCCCCTGGCCAAACATAAGCCAATACACATTAGTACAAGCGACAATATGTATGAGATTCTACTTTATTTCGAGCTACGGTAGATTAATACGTAGATCTATAGATAGACTACAGCTATAGGCACAATGGCAACGAACCGTTCCGTTCCGTTCAAATTTACCATCTAGCCACAATAACAACGTTCTATTCCGACAATATAAAAATAATGAAGCAAATGCCAAAATAATAAAAGTAAAACACAAAAACAGCGTTTAATTTAGTTATAATTTTTGCCAACACTTGACGTTCTGTTCATTGTGACATACCTACCGTAAAGCCTATGCACTTGCATCCTGTGTTGACATTTTCAATTTGTATTTATAAACGGAACGGTGCGTTGCAGTGTGCCTATTAGTTAAGATTACTCTTTCTTATGTAGGAAAAATTTAACAATTGTGTTTCGAAATGACCTTTGGAAAAGTACACTCTATTAAAGCTTGATGGAAGTATTTTTATTTATTTATTTAATTTACATACAAAGGCATGACCTTAAAAATGTTGTATGTTTACGCAGTAATAATAATAAGGTAATAAAAACAGCAAAAGTAAGAAAAAGAACTATAGACTAAACTAAACTAAACTAAGACTAAGACTTAACCCTAATCGAAATTATGAAAAACGCTACATGTTTTTGAACAACTCAAAACTCTTCTCCCTGAAGATGCTGGTTGTGGCACTTTGTCGAATTCTAATAGGAATTGAATTCCAAACTGTGATACAATGAACGAAAAACGAGGAATGCATAAAAGAGCGGTAGCATGTACTGGCAAGATATGATTTTCCGTTCGTACCATAGAACTAAAACGTAACAGATTAAAAAGATAAGATGGGGTTTTACTTTTGATTAAATTAAATAGGTATAACACAGAACGCCAAGTTAAAAACGACAAAATATTACAACCTAGAATCCTATCCTGATATTCAGACACGCTGTTGTACCGACGGATTTTATACACAAAACGTACACACGCATTAAAAGCTTTTTGGATAATTTGCTGCGACCCGAAATTCATCCTGTAGAACACAGCAGAAGAATACAAAAAATGAGGTATAAGTAAGACATAGACTAAACGTAGCCTAGTCTCTTCAGGTAGACTGTTTTGGTGGGGCCATAAGCTTCTTAGCCCAGCAAAGACTTTAGCCGCAACGCTATTTGCATGGTTTACCCACGACAACTTTGGATTAATTTAGAGCCCAAGGTTTTTAACGCAATCTGAGGGGTATATAGTTTCATTGTTAAGGACAATATTATGCTGATGTTCAAGTTTACCATGCGGAAAAACAATTGCTTGCGTTTTTTTGGCAATAAGTAACAATTTATTACTTTTGACCCAAACAGAAATTCTTTGCAAATCAGAATTAATCATGGAAATGCTATTTAGCATATTAGACGGGTCGCAAGAGCATCATCTGCAAAAAGGTGACAAGAAATGTAGCGTACGTTGCAATAAAAATCGTTAATAAATAATGAAAACAAAACGGGACCTAACACCGAACCCATTTTATACATTGTTCTATAGTACTAATAACTTTTGGTGCAACTCTTTGCGACCTTTAAAACCACCTGTTCGTTTCGTTTGATTGCTATTTTTTTCTTTATATCTCGCTAACGAGAGAATGCAATGTACATTAGGGTAGGCCGTAGTAGTATGAAATTAAAAAAGTACATAGTTTTTCAAAATCCATATAGTCAGAAAAATTTCTGGAAGTGTACTGAGTATTTTTTGAAAAATGGAATTTTCCGATCTCTTATTAAAATCTTGCGTAAATTCAAACATCACAAAAGGAGCCTATTTTTGTTAATATTTAGGAAAACAGTTGTAGATTTTTAGCTAATCAGGGACGGAAGCTACACCTATTTTTCTAAATATTAGCAAAAATAGGCTCCTTTTTGTGATGTTTGAATTTGCGCAAGATTTTGGTAAGAGAACGGAAAATTCACAAAATACTCAGTACACTTCCAGAAATTTTTCTGACAATGTGTATTTTGATTTCCCGGATCGATCTACCCTAATGTACATATGTATTGAATATTTATTTTGACTTAATAAATTGTCACTTTAAAGCCTTCAATACTAAATTGTGTAAGTATGTACTACATGAGATAATTTAGAAATGTCTAATTATCGTAATACATACATTAAATTAATGACACCAAAATTATTTAACACTATAATTAGGTGCCTACTATATATGTACACTATATGTATGTATGTAGAATGTTGGTGTGTATATTATAATGCTACCTATCGACTAATGCCTTTTTGTCATACATCTGTGTCCTTAATATTGTGCTTTAGCCATTATTTAATACGAGATACTACAACAGAGCACAATGGGCTGGTGCCGCGCGTTTATATTAATAACTTGAAAGGATATTAATATCTGAAGCAACATGTGCCAAGACCAGTTTCATAATGGATTTAAAATATTGTCGTAAAAGTAATGAAAATACAAAAGCATATTAGAGAGAAGTCTATACACAAAGGCAAATATTAGACAGGATAATTATCATTCCACAAGAGAGAAACTTATATTTAGTGTAGTTTCTAATTGTAAACATGTTATTGCATTAATGTAGGTATTTTTTGTATAACAAATAAATATTTAGTAAATAGAATACAATTGAATACGTAAAAATCATATACAATTTATTGCAGTGCCATAACGGTAGACCGTGGAACTTTTTGGTCTTTTAAGAAAATCTTAATTTTTTTATACTCTTTAATTTTTGTCATATTTATTTTTTTTCTATTCCGAATATATTTCGAATAAATGAATAAGAACCAGCACAGGGTGAGATTTTGTTGAATTTATCTCAAAAATTATTGCGATTATTTTGACATAAACCTATTACCGATTCCAATTATTTTAATAACTTTTAAGCTTAATATTACATTATAACTCCAACTACTTTAACGTTATGTAAAAAGTTGGAAAAATTAAAAATGTTGGTCCCATACGACCTCCAAAATACATATGTTTTAGGACATTTGACACACATTGAATTTGAAATAAAATTAAAAATAAAATTTGTAAAATGGTGATGGTGTCAATTTTTTTACTCAATTATATTTTATCGCCACCTAAAAGATGGACGATAAAAAATCTCACTTAATTAAAAATATCGGATAGCATAAACCGCGGATGGTTTGTGCGCTTGCTAAACTGTTTTCCAGTTAAACGGTAAAGAAAAGCTCTTATTTGTGGTTTGTTGTAAATAATCGTAATACATTGGGTAATAAAAATTTCTTCGCAAAAAGCAAAAAGCACTGGATATTATATGAAGCGCCATAACGAAAGTTTTCGGTAACATAACGAAATCTTCATTTTTTATCCTCTATAATTTGTTGTCAAATTCTTATTGATTAAAGTTAGTTCGATGATATACTGAAGCGCTTAAAGATGATTGGACATGTTGTCAGAAATGCTAAAAATACGGAAGGCGTTTTTTTTATTGCTGCAGCATTTCAATTATCGTGACACAATATAATAAATAGCTAACACGGTTAGCGTCATTATCGAGGACGAAAAAGCAAAGCAAAAAAAAAACACTTGAACCACAACATTAAGTGGCAAATTGAAGGCCGACAAGCAGGTCATTCACATTACACATTACATCAATTCTTTGATAATCCATCGTTTAGCAATCGGTAAAGTATTAACCTTTCCCGTATTTGTTATTCGTTGACATCAAACATAACATTTGATTGTACCTATAGACTATATTATTATAGACCAAGAGTTGCTATCGCTTAAAGCTAGCACTACGATCGAATGGTTTATGTTTCTCTATTTGGAAATGGTTTAATTTTATTACAAGAAATTTATATTAAATACTTGAAGAGAATTAAATTACTTCCGAAAATAAAATCAATAAAAACAATTTATTGAATGGAATTACATTGAATTAATGTTACATTACACATAAAATAAGAATTTGGCCGATAACTTCCTGTTTGCCCAAAAAAAAAACGATGGTTAATTCAATTCAATTAAATTAAATTAAATTGCATCGTGTAATATGGCGGCAATTTTACTGTGCACGGAATATGGAATGCATGGCTGAAAGTTTTCTAAGCATATATGTACATTTATTGAAAAGCCAAAAAACAATATGGGATGGTATGTAAATCCAATACGTTCTATTCTATACCATAAACAAATATTAACCATAAACTCGAACAAAAATCATTTTCAATTCAACTTAAAATTGAAAAATAGTAAAAAATGGAAAAAAAAATTTCTGTAATGAAAACGAGTGGAATAAAAATATTATCCCTGAATGGTGGAAAACATATTTTTCTCATTGGTATGCACTTTCCATAATAATATATGGAAGTATGTCTATGTAGATTTATGCCACCATCCACATTGAAATAGTTTTTAAAAATACAAAGAAACGAAGATGTTACGTGTCGGTACGCTATATTTAAATTCAAAATAAAAATAATAATAAAAAAAAAGAAAATACAAAAAAACATAAAAAGGAATTGAATTTGTTGTTTTTTCTCCATTTTCTTCAACAAAAGAAGAGAAAATATATTGGTTGTGTTGTTGAGTGAAAAACTAGTTTGTCATTCCGTACACAGAATTCACTGACTTTATCATTGGAAAAAAGCTGATGCTTACTTTATAGGTATATACCCCCCTCCCCCTAAACAGCATGAACAATTTTGATGGTTGTTGATTCTCAGTGGTTGAATTGAATGACAGATACTATAAATGTTAGTTTTGAAATTTTCAAACAAACCAAAATATATTTTTCAATACATTCATCAGTTTGAGATATTGATTTATAATATTTGGTAAGCTTTTTCCAATTTAGGATGTCCTTCAGTTTACGCTTACTACTCCAATACATTAGTCATATCAATAACTTTGACGTTCCTATTACAAAATAATTTGATTAATTATTAATTTTTTTTCTATACCTTAGTGCAGCGTTGTCCAACTTTCTTAGAAATGTGACCCATGCTTCTAGCTCAACGCGGTCTAAAGTTATCGTGCCAACGAGCAAGCGATCCGAGTGACCAAAATTTTTATTCCATCTTCTTTTTTTTTGTTGAAAAACCTTCAATTTGTGGAGAAAATACAAAAAAAAAACGGAAACAAAATTTTGAAAATTTCTACATGAAAGCTTCCCTATTATATTTCATATACCTACAATATGGAGACAAAATTAATATTACAAAAATTATAGAGAATAAAAAAATTTATATTTTTACTTAATAGATCAAAAATGTCCGTCGCCTTCTGTTGTAGTGTTGCAATATATTTTATATAAATTTCTAGATTATACTGAAAAAATAAATTAGGACAAAATCGTAAATAATAAATAAGTGCTCATACGAACTTTAGCCAAATAAATAGAAATATCTAATTCTTTGTAATGTACGACCAAAAATAGAAACTACATAATTAGATCTACAATTCAGAAAAATTGTCAAGCAATTGGGGGCCAAGGATAAAGATTTTTAAGTAATTTTATTTGTTTTCAATTAATTTAAAAGGAAATTTAACCTAAATAGTCTTACGTTGACGTCGTTACAAATAAGCGACATCAAAATTTAGATTTAATTAATTTAAATACTTCTATTACAAATTTTATGAATCTTTATGTACAAGTACATGAAACGCTTTAAAGCTTACAAGAATAGAGTTGGCACAAACAAATAAAATAGAAATTAAAACAAAACAAAGAAAAAGGAGACAAAAGCTCTATTTAGAGATTTATACAACAAAACGAAAATCATACAATCGAAATGGTGGGGAAATCCGATAAAACAGAAAATAGATTGTTTTACAATGTGGTCTGTAATGTTTTATGGGAAATATACGCCACAATTTTATAAATCTATAGATATTTTGTTGTAAAAGCTCTATCAAAGTACGTAATTAAATTCATAAGAGGTAAGCGGCGGCGCTCCAATTGTGCCATTTAACTTTCTTGGTTAGAATTATTTCTGTTATTTCTATTGGTTGCATTTAAGTCCATTCGAGGCCAATGACTTGACTTATTTTGATTGTGAACATTTAGGAAAAATTATACAATAAAAAGTACTAAAAGTTTTTAAATTATATTGTGAGTTCACTATTGACAGTTTGTACCCAATCCAGTACGTCAAAAAATATTTAGTCATGATTTTTCTTTTTAGTCATTTACCACCAGACAACAGGACCACTTTTTCCTACTGCAAAGCTACCGTAAAAATCATTACGGTATAATACCCAATGAATTAAAAAAAATACTAAAGTATTCTATACATTCGATACATGTAGGTAGGTGTATTGCCCACATTCATAAATAAAAGTAAAATATTAAAAATTTACAGAATTATACAAATTCTCCTATATAGAATAAAAGGCATAATATAATAAAATATTAAAAACCATTTCGTGTACACTTGACATTGATTCTACCTTGCATGCAGGGCCGGCTCGTGATTTTTTTTTGTGTGTGCGAGGAATGTTTGGCGCCTTTGAAATTTTTTTTTCAATAAGTTAC
>JANSTT010019896.1:0-10514 GCA_026745375.1 Platyura marginata
AAACTTAAAGATTTTTTAAATGATTTGAAAACCAAATTTACTACGGCATTCCATGAAGCAATTTCAAATCACACAGGCTTGTCTAACGAAATATTGGCGTTCCGACAAAATCAAATGCCGGCTGCTGTTGAAACATTTAAGCAAGGCTTAAAAAAAGTGTGCGATATCATTCGTTAAATGTATTATTTAATATAACAATATAATTTCCTTTATTGCCTATAAGTATATATAATTTATTATTTTCCATGCTTTTTCCTAGCTATTCAACATGTATGTATGTATTCGTACATATATACAGAGTTTAGTAATTGTATGTCTTATCCAGAGTATGTTCTGTTCTCTGTAAAATATTACTATTGAAAAATATTCCATTAAAAAGTATAAGAAACAGAAATTTATATAAGAATCAAGAATTTACACCAGAATCAATATGTTTTTTCATAGACAATAAAAACATAATATTATTAAAGAAAACATTAAATCAATAGAATTCTTTAAGAAGATAAAGCTAATTGAAAACATTGTGTCTCTATTTTACAAATATGAGTAACGATTAATTGGCGTTAATAACCTAACTAACGTTGACACGCCAATAAACCAAAATTCTCTCTCTATTCTAATGACAAAATTATTGAATTTTTAAAAAACGAGCATAATGGAAATATTTTGGGCAATTTTTAAGGATAAAATTTAAGATTTAATAAAAATTTATTTTTCTCTCATTACCGTACCTAGTACAATTACATTTTAAATATATGTATATGTATTAGGTAGGTATACAATACTAAAAAAAATACCTACCTACAATAATAAAGTATTTTTTCAATTTAATTTAATTACTTAAATAATTATTAACATAAAAAATATTTATGATCAATTTTCAATAATTACCTATTCATAAATTTGTACAATGCATATTAATGAAATAAATTGAAATTTTTTTATTTATTTTAATAATAATTTAATTTTAAAAATTTACTATTAGTCGATGTTCACTCACTGACTGATAATGAGACAAATAATATTTGTGGGAGTAATTTTAGTTTTTTCATTAAATATACATTCAAGTGATGCTGCAGGTACATTTTATTTACATTACATTAAGTAATCCAATCCATAGCCCAATCCTCCATTATAAATTACCTAACTTGTGAAATTTGTCTTAACAAAAGTTCGTCAACTAAGCGGTCCAAGTTCGGTCCAAGTATCAAACATTATTAAACTTTTACGTCCAATAGATAAAAAAAAGGAAAGAAATTTCGAGAATATTCTTGCTAATTTCACCAGAACAGCCTTAGTGTAGTCACTTTATTTTTGGGATAGGCTCTTGGTAGCCATTCCATGTATAGGGTTATGGTAATTTTAGAACCAACATTTTCGGTCTTGCAAGCCTTAATTCCGAGTAATTCAAAATCATTCTTTGAAAGAAATTTGTGATTACCACTTTGGGTATCTATTCTCTTTTTTGTGTCATATTTTTTCGTCTATTCTGCCAGTTCGAAAGGACTATTAAACCCTTACATATTTAATCATATTAATTAGCATAATTTTCAGTAGAAGAAACCGAATTAAACCTCATCGAAGGCAACACTTTTGGAGATCAAATAATTTCTGATGCAATTGAGTTTTCCCATCGAATTTTACCAGTATTTGAAGCCTACATAAACAAACGTATTCAGGATGAACAATATCAATTTTCGTATAGATTAAAAGGATCGAAATTCATACATCATGTAGCCGAAGCAACTAAAATAATATGCAGTTTCTCAAATCCATGTCATTGCTATGATAATATAGAAGTAGTAGAAACTGTGTAATAAATATCATATTTTTATTAAAGCATTGTTTTTTTTATTGTTGCGTTCCCGATATTTAACATTATGAAACAATAACAATACAACAATTCCCAATAGATTCTTCAAAAATATATTGTTTTCCTGTATAAGCGTTCTAATTTTTATCCCAATTTCTAAATATAAAGTTAGGAGTGCTTAAAAATGAAAATAATACGAATGAGCTCTTCCTCTGTTGATAGGCTGCCGAAAATTTTAGCTAATCATTTTTGATCTTTCTTCTTACTTACTAAAATTCATTTTTTTAAACGACCAACTCAGTGAGAATTCAATCCCCATCCAAATTAATTTAAACTAATAAAATGTAGAATTTTTAATGTTCCATTTAATTATTTATAATTTTTTTTTTTAATTACATTAATTTTTTAACATTTTGTACATGGTCGCACATGATTACATAAAGCTCTTGATCCATCAATCATCTTATGGGCAAATTCAGATTCTGGATTAAAAAATCGTTCATTGCTTGATACCAATGATTGATTTAACGTCTTATATGATTCAATAATCGAACTAATATGAGTTGCAAATTGAGTAATATCATTAATTAGTAAATTAACCATTTTATTAACATTGGAATATTTCTCCATCGTTATTGCTACATTTTTCAGATATTAATTTGTGATTATTAAAATTATTATTTATTAATTTTATAATTACCATTAGACATGAAAACTACAGCAAAGAAAATTCCTAAAGACAAATACTTCATTTCACTTAGATTAGTAAAACT
Organism: Platyura marginata; assembly: GCA_026745375.1. NCBI lineage: Eukaryota > Metazoa > Arthropoda > Insecta > Diptera > Keroplatidae > Platyura > Platyura marginata. Next base: position 2,587 of record JANSTT010019896.1, read on the forward strand.
TATTTGTGTTACTACTTAGAAGGTGTCTACTGGTTCAGTGTACACTAAATATTAAAGTTTTAAAGCGGAATGAATTTAAAATAATTTGTTTTACAAATTTACAAATTTATGCTAAGCAATTTGACTTAATAATTATCCAGAAATTATTGCCGACAACTAATTTAACGTAAATATTTGAAATAAGGCAGTGGAAATTTATAAACCATCAACTGTATTGTTTATACATCATTTGCCTTTTTTTATTGTCAACTTGTCAATTTCCAGATTCAAATATTCAGTTTTAAAAGAACTGAGCTAGAGACTGAAAGCGAAATCGAACTGAAAACCAAGATGAACCAAAAATTATGAAATTTGTCCTATGCAAATTACCTTTAATACTAATATTTAGTAAAAAAAAAGACTATTAAAAATTCATTATTTTTAATAGTCTTTTTTTTTTGTGCATAAATTATAATTGTTTTAAAAATTGATTATACAAATATTGCGAGTAAATTTTTAAAACAGTTTTGCATACACATACATACGTTAGTAAGAATGAAATATTTTCTGATCATATTTTTTTCCATGACACTAACAATTCAATTGTTACAAGGTAAGTGATTTTACCAACATAAAAATTATCTACAATATATTAGGAATAATAAATATACATATTCCAATTTTATATGTATATGCAGCAACTAAACTTTCCGATGTAGAGCTCAGTGAATTGATCGTCAAAAAATTTTACGATCTTGGAAATCGATTTCGGCCACAAATTCGAAATTTTATTAACAACAATGAAGTGTTCTTTCGTGAATCTCGTCTTCGATTGGCTGAAATATGGTATGAGTTGTCAACTGCAGTGCAGAAAATGTGCGGTTATTTAGACGGACATATTGACATCAAATGTCAATGTGAAGAAAATAAATTAGTGTATACTGTATAAGTGTTTTGAGAATATTTCATATTAATTTCTTTTAAAAATAAATAAATTAAAGAAATCATTATTGACATTTTCTCTATAGGTACTTTATTCGAACCGTAAAAATGACCACAAAAAACATACTAGAATAGAATAATCTTAATATAGATTCAGGTATAGGTACTCAAATAATTTAAAAAATTTAAATTAGATTCCATACAAATATATCGTAATCTTACATTGTATTGGTCTCAGGTTTCAAATTTAGCTTATATTTGGAAATAACAAAAAAAAAAAAAAACTATATTCCAATATTTTTCTTTAGAGAATTATTAAACACGTGCTCTTGCTTTTAAAGTATCGACAATTTGAATGACCTTTATAAAAATGTAATAAAATTGACAATAACCAGAAACGTTTCTCAAACTTATAGAATTGAATAAAGGTTTTTTTTTTTATATTTTTAAATTGGAAATGAAGCCCATGAAAAATATTGTATTAAATTTTTGGGATCAGATATATAAAATAAAATATATTTGCTGGAAAGCGCTTGAATAACCCACATCATGATATTCAAAATAAAATATCAATTCCAGATTATAGCATACCTTTTATATATGTATATGTATTGTATATATGTATGTATGTTGTATGTAGGCCTAAGCATACATAATTTAGAATTTTTTTTTTTATTTTTATATATACATAAATAAGTATAGGATTACATATGTATTATGAGCGTATAAATATGTTGTGCATATTGAAATAGTAGGTACATTTTTACATTAAAAATTGTGAGATCCTGGAGATTCAGAAATTTTATTGCCGTTATCAGTTGATTACCTACTTCAAATTTTTATAATATAAGTACGAATCTAATAATTATAAATGGCTGGGTTTTTTTTTTTGAAAATTAAATTTGATTTTTTAATTTTGATTTTTAATTAGCTGATTCGAATATCTATCAGAAAATAAATATTTGGCCGCCCGGTGATCGCTAGTGTAGGACATTTTCATAAAAAATAAATCTGATCTTTTTAAAAATAAATACCAAACGACAAAATACACCTGTCTAGGTACATCGTACGAGCCCCAGATTTAATTTTTAGGAAAACTCCAATCCCTTGATTTAAAAAAAAAAAGAATAATATCAATATCTCATCTATATATTATTAGAATTAAAAAAAAAATTCTTAAATATTCAGCGACTAGAAACAAAAACCATTTCTCTAGATGCAACAGGTACAGAATCAACTCGTCACCTGAAACTTTGCAATACTTATGTTTTTTGCAATGTCTCAATATGTATGTAAACGTTTTATCATTTAATTAATTAATAGATATTAAAACTATGCACATACATTATATTAAATATTCAAATCCATATTCAGTTGTTCAACTTATAGTTCAAAAAAAAAAAAAAAAATAGAACGAATTATTACATAAGAGGATTTTCAAATGAGAGCTAACACACAAAAATTTTATACAATTCCAATAAAATTTCATTAACACTTCAGCAATATCCAACGTTTCCCACAAAATCATATAAAAATTCATTTGGGTGAACAACCGAAAGCTCTTACTGTTTGCAATTGATGGTTAATCCCCTTTTATAAGAATGAAATATTTTATAGTTTTCCAGGATATTTTACACAGTGATATTATCATTTTAAACCTTATCGGTTTATATGGTGGAGAGAGAGAAAGAAAAAAAAAAATATGAAAGGATAAAGTATCGTAATAACAGTAAATTTTAGTTTTAACATCAAGTAAAATATGTATACATTTATGGTTTGTTATAGGAAGGCGGTTTTTATCTCATTATCTATGGGAATATGTTTTCCATGTAGGTATAGGGTGAGTACATCAGTACATAATTGATGATAGTTTAAATAATAATAGGGTGAAAAAACAATGATTCCTCAGGTTCAGCGATACGAGTTTAGGGATTTTTGTGTGTGTATACATATGTATATTGGACATTGGAAAATAATCCTCTTACAATCAATAACATTTATACCTGACTGCAGGATAAATAATTCTACAATGATATATTCTACGAAATTGCCTAAAAACTTCTATATGCATTCTCATTTTTTGTATTTATTCTCAGATCACATTTTTACTGCTTAAACTAATAACAATCATCACAATAATCGATATGAATTTCTAAATGTGAACAAACAAATTTAGTTCCGGCCACCAAACTGGCCAAAAATTTTAACACTTTGAGCCGTTCCTCACGAACAAATTGAAAATTATTTTGGACAAAACTTCTTATGAGTGGCTTATAAGTAATCAATAGTTTGCGTATGTCCGATATATCATCTTTGGCTACGTAATCTAGAAATTGTAATTGCTTACATATTAATCGTATTAAATACTAAGTACACAAATGCCCACCTTGCGATTTTGCAAATGTTGTTCCAATTATTAAAAAAATTAAAAATAACATTACCGCCATGGTTTGTTTACAACAGGAACAAAAAAAAAACTATTATACCTAAAGTGAATGTCGGCACTCGTTTAACATTACAAATGCATTCGTATTTGTTCCAACTTAATTATTGTAATTTATAAGAAATTCATTTTTTTTTTAATCTTTAATGTTCAGCCATTTATTGCAATTAAATAAAATAAAAATTTTCGTAATTAGGCATTCGATTTAAAATTAGGACAGTCAAATAAGAATAATTTTAAGGCATTCATCAAAATTAATTAAAATTATTGCTACCGAGTTTTTCTACAGATTTTGTACTGTATATGTAAATAATACTTGATTTATGTAATTATGACGATTATTAATTTTATATTGCGATATTATAATATTTATGTTTAAATGATTATGCATCGCGGTTTTGTTTTAATTATAAATACATAGTAAGCCATTTTTTTGGAAAAGTTCACTAAACACAAAATTAGATAGAAATAGTCGGACCTTGAAATCATGAACGGCGGCACTTATTGTGTTTAGAGACAAAATTAATCCATCTAACATAACTCGAAAAACCATTGATTATTATTATTAATTATTGATCGACGCCCAATACGTAATGTTTTTTTATCCATTTGAGCGTATGATCATATGACAAGTATAAGTGTTTACCCCCTCGAAAAAGCTTAAAATCAATATAAAAAAATTAACAAATTAAAAATGAACGGACACAACATTTTCAAATAATTTTTACTTATTGCTGCTTGAGCTACCATTAAAATGATACCGTTTCCAGTTTCAAACAGACAACTTAAAGAAAGTTTAAGTTTCTTTTCAAATTACCTACAAGTTGACAAACTTTTTTCAAATCAAAATTTAAGGTAACCGCAATACGAATAAACTTTAATAAAACTTTACGTCATGATTTCAAAGTATTAAATGCGACTTGATACATTACGTACATATACGTAATGTACGTACGTAGGTACATATTGTATATATATATATATATATATATATATATAGTGTGCCGCACCATATAGAATATATAGAATTAGTAAATTTCTTGTATTTCCACTATGTCGAAGAGATTTACCGAAAGTTACGGAAAAGTAAAATGGTGCGAAAGTGATCTGAATTTTAAATTGTGAACATTTCGATGTGCGGATAACCCTTTCAAAGACTACAGCAGCTGAAAATTTAGTACACCAATCACAAGTCTCAATGAATATAATAATATACGATGACGACGTAAACGTATAGGGAACGATTTTATAAGTTCTTAAAAGTCAATTTAAGTTACGTGACACACATTTTATATGCTGCGTTAACTGTTAAAAGCTAATTTTAATCGTACGATAAATAGATTTTAATATGCAAAAAGCGAATGTCTATAAATTTGTTCAACAAGAAATATTTATTATTTATTTTTGTCAATATTATTATATGTATAGAAAATTGATAACTAACCCCCATTTTATGTAAATTTTTCTTCTTTTTTTCTAATTTAAATTAATGATTTAACTTTATAAAGTGAAATTTTTAATAATTTGTCACCCCCTACTACTTCATTAAGTTGTAATTTGTTAGCTTTTATTAATTTTCGAAATTTAGAATTGTATCGAAGAATATAGAAAATTAAAATTCTACATTCCACAAAAACCACATTTTATTGTATCGTGTCCTTAAAGCGATACGGAAGAGAACTTTTTTTCGCAAACATGTCTCTAATTCACACATAATCAGCTTACAAACTAAATACTCTACGTTACTTTAAGAGGAGACCAATCAGCAGTCACCAAAATTTCTTCCCGTCAAAAATCAAACAATATGATTCTACGTTAACTTAAGAGAAGATAGTTTTTGCCAATAAAATGTCTCCTCCCGAAAAACAAAACAAAAAATAAAAACTCTACGTCACTATGAAGGAGGGAAATATTTACCCATAAAATGGACCCCGACACAAATAAAAAATAATTGTAATTAAAAACAAAGAAATAGAAATGAAATCACTCACCCCATGTTGACAATATTTCACCTAAAAAAACAAAGAAAACATTTAACTTTCCATGATAAATTAAAAAGTATTTAACCTAGGATAGAAAGCTTATCTTCAAACTTTAAGTAAAAGTTTTGATATTTACACCTATGTTAAGAAATTTAATAGTTAATGTAAAGAATTAATGTAATAATAATCAATGAAACATTAATATTTTTAAACATTTTAAACAAATAATAAAGTTTAGAATAGTAATTTCGTAGAACTCAATGTACTTAACTTAGTAATAGTCATTTACATTAAGTTTTTGAATTTCTCAATTCAAATTATATGTAATAACGAAAATTGCGGCTTACATTGTACATTGTACAGTACAACTCTAAAAGCTGTTGTGATCAGGATGCGCTTAATGCAATGAACTAACATTATTATGCAAAATATTTTGCATAAACTTAAACCATTAGGGTATATCGATGCTAAACATTGTCTGACTTTATGAAAACATAAAGAACTTTGAATCGACAAACTTTATCTAATACTAATTGGGTTGTAGGGAATAAGAAAATCCCATCAGATAGATAAGATGTTGGGATTTCAAATATACTTAATAAATATTTAGTGAAAAATTGTACACATTAACCCTTATGTGGACGGCATAGGTACAAATGTACCTATAGTGATTTTGAACGTAAATATCTCTGTTATTGATTATAGCAACGACCTCAAACTTCAGGATAGCTATCGATAAAAAAAAACGATTTGCAACTATATTTTGTCTTCTAACTATGAATATGTCATATTCCCTGGTTAGGGCAAGTTAAAAAAATAAACGTCCCTAGCAGGACATAAATATACAGGACATAAATATACATAAACTCATCTACAAAATCGATCCCTGAGTCACAATTACCATCTGGATGCAATTTACATACGTAGGTACATTTGTACCGGTGTCGTGCTAATGTCGTTCACATAAGAGTTAAGATTTCATTATTTTCACAACTCATTTCAGTTTAACAATTTTTGATGATATATTTTGGAAGATTATCAAGAAAATCATATGGAATCACATTGTCATGAACAATTCTAAAAAAATATGAAAATATCTGTCTAATTAGCTTTTCCTTTAATGAGAAATGGGTCAGGCGTCGTAATATTATACAATCCTAAACCCTGTCCAAAATCCAAATCAAAAGATATTAAAATCTTTTACGAAATGCCAACTATGTAAATGCAGTTGTGAGCTCAACATGTAGTTTGGGGTAAGTCAGTTGTATGATTTACGATTTAAATTGAATACTTAAGTCTAAATACTTAAAAAGGCATCAAATCATTTATTAATTTTATGATTGTATTTGTATTATTATAGAAACTATGAATTGTTATTATAGATAAGATAAACAATTCTTATCATTTTATTGCAATTCGATACTATAAGACGGAAGACGTACTTAATTATTTTCAAATTATCATAGGTAACAACAAACAATAGTGTTAAAGACATTGTAAAAATAATGAAATTTTTAAAACAATTCGGATTATCGTTTAGTGCTGTGATTCTTTTAATTATATTCAATTTTTCTGTATTATTTGCAGGTTAGTTTTATTGTTCGGTAATTATTCTGACCTTTGTGAGAATTGTTGTGAGAAGAGATGAATTCATAATCTCTTTTATGGCATAAATACCAAACTTAAATTATATTTGAATCAGTTATGGCCATCAAAATACGGTCACCAAGAAACTAAACCAAGCCAAAAATTATTTTCAATAAAATTAATAAAAATTAATTTTCTAAATTAAATTTCTGATGACCAATAGGGTCAGACATTCTTAATCTTTGCAAATTGTTCCGAAAAACAATTTCTTATCTGTAGTGCTTATACAAAATCCTAATTAATACCAACAATCTTTCTCACACAGCTAGCTAGTAGTAATAATTGGTTAAGAAAAAAATCATTTTATAGATAACAACTTAAACTTGATTTATATCAGAAAACTACAAATACCTACCCTAATATATTGTAGGTTACATAATGTAAAATTGAGAGCATACACAAAGCTCTACCTGCCTATAAACTTTCTCATTCCATGAATAAAATTATAAATAAATTTACAGACAACAATGAAATTGATATTAGTGATCAACCGTATTGTTTTCGTTTTACATGGCTCGGTCCAAAATACGGTCCACACAGCAACTTTAAAAATGCTACCTGTGAGGATATTATCGGAACGGCAAAAGTCCCATGTAATCGTCCTTTAATTGCTACAAGTAAGGAAGATAAATACACGGTTTTATTCAAAATGACAAAATTGTAATTTCCACAGATAACAGCCGTATACCAAACACAACATTGATGTGGGAAACTTATAAATCAAATGTTTCAGACATAGCTTGCCGTTTATCACCGGGGGATGTTTGTGTCAAATATTCTTACGTTTATAACCGAGCGGGTAAGCTACCAGCCAACAAAATTGTTTGAAGTAAATGTAAATATATTTTGTATAATACGGGGTAATTAGACAATGACAATAGCATGTGGCATGAGTCATTAATCAGACATTTTTTATGTTCATTTATACGATATAT
>JANSTT010019897.1:0-10512 GCA_026745375.1 Platyura marginata
TGGCCATGGTATTGGCTTTATTGGAAAGATAATTTTATGCCATTAGTGTTTAAATATGATTTCGGGCATATGGGCGCAAATAACAATAAAGCGCAATCTGAAAGTACATTACGCGAAATTATGCGCTCATCGAATATTTAGAATTTAGTTAGAATAAAGTTAGTAGGTATATTTCGATAATTTGAAACATATTCTGCAAATAAAAATAAAGCGCAATCTGAAAGTACATTACGCGAAATTATGCGCTCATCGAATATTTAGAATTTAGTTAGAATAAAGTTAGTAGGTATATTTCGATAATTTGAAACATATAAAGTGCTAAAAAATTACTCAATAATTGCACCAATCTCGGTGTTTTATATCAGTGCAATTAATTATCGAGTCTAGACTGTACTCTTATCGACTATCTATCTGCCTATATCCAATAAACTGAACGAGACGACTAGGTATACAATTAAGAGGTGCGTATATAGTAGACTTTTGATTGATGGTAAATAAGAATTATTCAAAAAATTAACTCAATTTATTACAACATTCAATTACCTTAACGTTAGAAAATAAACGATAATTAGCAAAATATATCGACGGCCTAAATACAATACTCCGAATGAACCACATTTTTTATTCAATTCTTATATAAATCAGTAAAGAAGGTTTCATTGGCTACGCCGATTATAATATACCCGTTTGAGTATTCTGTATACAACAAATATATCGTTGGTTTACAGCCAGAATTCACTAAGTACATTTTGCAATTGTAAGGTTTTTATACTAAATTCATTATAATTCAAACTTTATATTGGCAACAACTCAGGTCGCAAACAGATATTTTAAAGGGTGTTAGGTTAGGTGCAATTTCATTGCAGTAAGACAATTATGCTAAAAACCCTAGAAATAACATAACATTGATTGCTGCGCCATAACGGCAGGTTGTCGAACTTTTTGATCTATGAATGAAATCTTCATTTTTGTATTCTGAGTAAATGATAAAAATTAGGTGTACATTGTGCCACCGCTTCCCCTCTATACCGTGTCCTTGTCCGAAATTACAGTTTTCTATACCTTCAGCCGTTTAGCCGGAATCTTGCTCACGGAGGACAGACGGACATGGATATTTCAACTTAGCATTTCACGAGTAAGTATAAGTATTATCTATAAATCCCACATTTTTTAATTTCAAATTCAATACCTAAACACAAACAAAAAACAGTAACATTACAACTTGAGGTCACCGTATTGATATGGATATCGTATGACATTTAATGACACGAGACTAAGTATTTAATAATGTATATTTATTGGTACATAATATTACATTATTGTTGCAAATTGTTTAAATGCAATTACTGTATCCGCAACTTCACCACATTATCCACGTTTTACCGATACATATCGTTTATATGGCAAAGGTCGATATAGAAATTATTTATTATATCAATCCAAACAGTTAACAACCCAACAACCATTATTAATGCCTTTTACTTTGTTTTTGTCTATTTGAAACTATTAATTAATCTGTCAATCATATCACTGAGTTATTTGTTACATACATCATCCCATTTGGTTTATATAAACGATAATCGATATTAGGAAAAAATCAATTAAAACAATTTAAGTGTTTGATTGATTGAAATCGTAGGTTTTTTTTTAAAAGACTATTTTCACAGTGTAGATATATATATATTTTATTATACTATGGGAAATGATTTTTTTTTTCTCTCCGTGTAGATACTTTGTGCATGGTCATGATAAGAAACAGAAGAGGTTTATCTTAATTTTGTTATGTTGATTTCTTAAAAAGGAAGGAATTTTGGTGAGACAAGTCAGTGGCAAATCATTATTTTAAATGTGTTGTTACCCAATCAATAATCTGAATAGAATAGACATCTATTTTGAGAATGTTTTATATTTTTTTTTTTTTTTGGAGTGTGCTCTGCCTATTTCTATACAAAGAAAAATTTCAAGAATTATTTTTAACTTTTAGGAACATTTTCTTATTTTACCCGTATTGTTGACTATTCCAGATTTTACTATAGAGTAGAAAATTGCAACTCATCACGTCTACAAATAAGCTGCCAAACAAGAGGAAATAAAAAAAAATTAATATTTTTTTAGCAGGACCGGTTCTACATACTTCAAATCTCATTTTGACGTCACATTTACCATTTAAACGTTTTATTGTTCTAACATAAACTATGACACAATATATAATGTGTTCATTAACATCAATGGCATTGAATGCGGAATTTATTTTTGCCATATCACTTCATTCATACATGGTGGTAATTAACGAAGTTGTTAGTATTAGGGATAAATCTTTTGATCCAATACACGCCTGTTGATTATTCAATTCACATTTTCAACTGTACTCGTTGGTATTTCGTTTGATGTCTTCGATGATGACTTCTTAAGATTCTCGCAATGAATAAATTATTGTAGTAAATGTATGCATTCAAGTAATCGAATGCGTTTTATCAAGATGACATAGAGTCAATGATTTTTGTAAATACATGTTCATCAAGGGGGCAAATCTCCTAATATTTCCCATATATGCAAAATTGGAAATACGACAAAATAGAAGAAAAACAATAATATAACTGCAACTTACCAATGAACCAAAGAAAATATCATCAAATCAGAGATGCCCTTGTGGTATATAATACTACAATGGGCGATATTTTGTTTTTTGTTTTTATTATTTTTGTTTTTTTTGTTTTTTTGTTATCGAGTATAGAAGCATAAAGACTATACACACATTGCAGTATTTTATATCTATAGTCTTAACAAAACTGAAAAATATTGCTTTTAAATTTTTATAATAAAAATTATTTCGTGATTCACAAACTGTCTTAAAAACCTGTCTTTTATTTATGATACAAAATATTATAAATGGTAGCATGGTTGAATATTCACGACTTGTAACAAAACACTTTCTATATAGATTTTATGCAAATATATATGTTGTGTGTATGTTTTTTTAGATAAATTTGAAATTTGTTTTTTTAATCGTACCTACTACCTACCTACCTACATATAAAACAATTATTATAGAGATTTGATCGATATTGCGCAAATCAGATCCCATCACCCTTATAATTAAAATTAAAAGTTTTTTTTTGATATTATAAAAATATTATGTCTTCTTCGACATTAATCCTGTTTACTACATATTTGTCAGTCATTTGTAATCTTATGGAATTGTCTGCTCTCTTTGTATATAGCATAGGAGTTAGAATAGATAAAGGTTTGGTCAATCCTGTTCTAAGAACATTTCTTCCTTTACTCACTATCCAGTATACTGTGAACAAGCAGAAATATACATTCTGGTAAGAATCCACTTAGTGGCTTAATATACATAAGGGCATCCAATTCCGGAATTCCGGCCCAATTATTAATGTCAATAAATCCGGAATTAAAAACGCTAATTCCGGAATTAAACAATTTTAATTTTTTATAGTCAATATTCCCAATTTCATTTTATGTAATTTTATTTATATTTTTTGTTCTACTTAAAAAAAACTGTATACATATATGTACAAATTGCTACTGAAAAACCGTAATACGACATACTTATGTATATACTAAATAGTCAGCGCAGCGAAGCCGACGATATATTAGATTTGAATGTCTTTGGTTCAGAATGCTCATTGGAAACCTTGCTACTGCAAAAAATAAATGATTTTCTCAGTTTTTCAAAAAAAGAAAGAGTTAAATTAAACATACGATCGCTTTCGTCTGCATTTCGAAATGAACTTAAATTTTGGGACGATGGAGGTTCCCACTGCTTAACAATGTTTATGAAAATCTTACCGTCAACCAGCGTCGAAGCGGAAAGAGTTTTTTCAGCAGCAGGTAATATTTCCACCAAAATACGATCTAGCCTAAACGACAAAACACTCGATGCGTTATGTTTTATGAGATACTCATTTAAAAAACAAAAAACAATATTTTGCTTAAAAAATCAATTCCGGAATTGATTTAAATCCGAAAATTCCGGAATTGAATTTTTGCCAAAAATTGGATGCCCTAATATACATACATACATAGTTAAAAAATCCAAATAACGCAAGCACCCTGTAACGACTCCTTTGGTTCGTTCCATGTTATTCAACCACATATACATATATATCAATGTTAATCATGTAACATCCCTGTGCGATTCCTTTAACAGAATGGCACAATTGTGCTAATTGGTAGATCAAGATAGGTCTCGCCACAAAAAAGAAGGGAGAAGGAGAAGAAGATAAAGATTTATTGTTCGACGAGAAAAGCGCATTAACTTACTGTGCTGAATCTCATTTCTTGTGGTAATCTTAAATGAAGTTGTTAATAATTTTCTTTTAAATCTTGTCTTATTTTTGAGGATTAACTAAATAAATTTTCTTAAACAAACCTCAATGAATAAATTTTATATTATTTTTGTTTTTATGGTTGGTATTACATTTTATATAAAAGGGTAGCCACATTTTTGAAACAAAACTGACAAACACGCAACCTCAAAATTATTCAATCGAATATTAACTTTTTTTCTGTTCCACAAAACCCTTACACATATGTATTAATATGGACAAATACACCTAATTTAATATTGCATGATTACATGCTAATAAGTATGTATGTATGTATATTGTATATGCTTTATTTTTACATTGCACATCCGATCGCTAAGAGATGATATAGCACCACCATGCAAATTCTCCACAGACAATTTTCGTTTTCTTCATTTTTTGTTGTTGTGGTTGTTGTTGTTGTTGTTGTTGCTGCTGCTTCTTCTTCATTTTTTTTTCTCAATAGATTGTAAGTTGCATGTTGTGTGTTTCTGTATAATATTAAGAACATGTGTACCTTTATATGATCGCAGAGAGCTCCTCATATTCTTCTAACTGTTCAGCAATTATCATAATTTCATCTTTTGACTCAGAAAGGTGCATCAGCATCATCCATCGAGATAGTTTTAATATAGGAAAAACGTTCCACAAATGATTATGTGGGAACATGTCGGATTTTAAAGAGCTTTGAAAATTTTTTTGTTTTTTTTTTTATTTTGTATCTTCTATAAAATTGCATGCACTATGTATGTATGTACGTACATGTGGCTCATCTATCTACATATATACAATATACATAGGATATTATATTTGAAAAATTATTATAAAATGGTCAAGTTATAATAATTATTAATGAGATAAATATAAATTAAATACGTTCTTCAAAATGTTCGTGAATGTATTTATTCCACTTCTGAAATGCTCATAATTGGCTAGTAGGCAATAAAATATTAGTGCAATACTGTGGTTGCACGATTGCACGATAAACAACATGAGGTAAATTAAAATCTATAGGGAGTACCTATTTAATATTGATCTCTTTAAATTAGTGATTTTGTACTATGTTATATTTTAGACAATAATGATAGTTGTTTGGTTGTTTGGTTGGTTGGTTGTGCGTATGTGTATGTGTATTTCAATCGAGCAAAAAAAAAACTGGATATAATAATATTATAGAGAAGAAGGTCTAATGAATTGTTTTTTCTGTCTAAATATGATAATTCGCAGTTCATCAACCAACAATTTTTTTTTTAAATTTAATACATTTTTGTAAATTTATAGTCTTACAAATGTCATCATTTCACCATCAATTAGCGCCTGAATACAGACAATTTGTGTTCTAAGATTACCGATAATCGGTTTTAATACTAAAGTGGCTATATTTGATTTGTATTTTTAACAGGACAAATTTAAACTAATCTAGTGCCAGGTACAACTCCTTGTATGTATTATCACTAAAATACCGGCTATCTCTTAAAATCATAATCAAATCTCTATAATTGGAGTTACTTAAAAAAATGGCAATTACCAACATTTATAACGGCAGTGATTTCTCAAAAGAAATTAATATTATTTATTATGTTATGTTATGTTATGTTGTTGATATGATATAATTCTAATATAAAATATATTTATTTGTTTACTTTATTTACAGAATATCAAAAGGAAAATAATGAGATAACAAAGCATGTTGAATAAATTTCGATAACAGTACTTACTATATTCATGGAGCAATAACGCTCCATTGATTGGTCTTTGAAAAAATTGATAATGACCGAAAATTCTTCATAAAACAAAATACCACCAACATTTACCAATGATGAATTTTTGAGATATATTTTATGTGTGAAACTTTTTTTCTTGCCCTCTCTTTGAAACGAAGACTTTACACTAAGGATTGGATATACCAAAATGGTGAAAAAATAATTAAAATTTGTATTCAAAATTTCGCAATTAATTAATTAATTGAACTCTAAACATACGTCAGCTAACGATACTCGTAAAAAAACAAAGAAATATTTCTAGACTATTTTAATTTTGCCTATAAAATTCTTTATTACAAATACCTAAAAAATCGTAATTTTCGAAATATGTAACATTTCAATATATGCATACCTACATATACATAAAAAAAAATCTTCCGAAATCTTCAGTATTGATTAGGTATCCATATTACGCATAAATTTCGATTTTCTTTTTCGTTTTCTTATCTTGTCAACTAACCATACCAGAAGTGTTTCACCATTAAAATATTAAAATCAATTTTAGCCTACGCAGTGTTTAGTCAAACATAATAAAACACAAATCTTAAGGTGGTCATTATTCTTTGGGTTGTTATCTGAAAAAAAAATAAAAAAATAAAAATAAATATATTTCCGACATATTTTTTTTTTTTTTATTTTATTCTTGAAACCTTATTGACTTACAATATTTTTTATGACCAAATTGGTGTTGGGAAAATGTTTAATTGTGGTAAACATATCTTTTAATTGATAAACGAACAAGAATGTCAGGCCATTAAACCATAGAAATTTCGGTTAATTATACGAATGTCAGGATTTTCTATTTTGTTTTATTGGCAGGCCCACACAGATTTTGCGCCGATAAATAATCAATGTATTTAAACAGTTTAAAATGGTAATTAGATAATGTTTTACATAAAATTGACCGGTTGATAGATAGATAGATAGATAGTATATTTGGTTAAGTTGAATTAGCTGTTGTAGGCATACAAATTAGTGAAAAAATATTCTTAAAAACGATTACGTTATTATGTCCTGTGACAAAGCTTACCGACATTCCAAATCTGAAATATGTCATTAAAAAATTATTTAAATAAAATTTGGTACAATTTCAAAGAAATATATAAAAAAGTGCCATCGTTCAAAGGTTTATATATTCAATGTTCAATAAGAGTTATCTAGTGAGTTGAAAAATATTTCCCTATTTTTTTCATATTAATATCAAATGTGGAACAAATTCCTTACATACATAAAAATCTACACCTGTTAGATAAACAAACATAATCAATGATTTATCATCACGGAAGCATTTCGTTCCATTTCATATTAGAAGAATTCGTGCCTGCTATATAAGTCATATAGGTATGTATGTGTGTGTATATCGTTTTATTAAATTCCAAGTAAATATTTTAGGTCTGTGTGAATGGAATGAATGATTGAAATGGCTAATGAAGTCCTATACTCTATAAATACTAAACAACGCAATTAACTGCAAATCATTAGAAACTCAAATTTACATCGATTATCAGGTCACTACCAATTTTAATTTTAAATTTATCCATTCAATAACAGTTAAGCAACAAACAAGCTACACATTACATAATAAAGAGTCAATATTTACTATGGTACATTGGCAGCAACTTAAATTACAGTTTGACAATAATATATATGAAGCAATTAATATCTAGGTAGAGCCATTTTAATTATGTTTTTTTTTTATATATATAATTTACAACTTGCAGATATTTATACGTCCAACGAAATAGAAAAGTATGATCTCTTTCCTTGTGCAGATAAATTATTGTTGCAATTAATACGATTTTATTTGCAAATATTTATCTTCTTTAAAATTGAATAACTCCTTATATATAAAACATAGCATTTACATAGCAATATGGATGTAATTACTATAGAACTAATAAAGTACCTACCTCTTTATCGAATAAATATAGATTTCATAATAAATTATTTATATATACAGTATTTTCACACAATATATTTAAGAAGAAGAGTAAAAGAAAAAAACTTGTCTAATATTGAATTTCTTTTTAATTAATAGAACTTTCAATATCCGATGACAACATAGATTAATTAGTCACTATAATTATGAATTGTGATTGATTGATGATTGTATCAACTTTCTTAAATAAATTAATTAATTGTTTCGTTGGTAATTCACACATGAATGGCGATGAGCAAACTTAAATGATTCCAATACATTTTTAAGTTTTATCTTTTACATATCTACGTTATTTGGTAGAATTTACATATTTTAAGTTTTTCAATTTATTAATTGTTTTTTCAGAAATTATTATCGTCATTTTCGTATCTATAGACCGTTTCATATTAATCGAAAATTATTTTAATCAGTTCTAAACGATTCGAAAGTGTTTTTTTTAAATACCTACTTTACCTTGATCAAATTTGAACAACTTGCACTCAATCACCCCCAAGGATTACCGCATCAGATATGTACAGATCGGATAAATATGTACAGATCGTAAAAATCGGATAAATAATCTTTTAATCATTCTTAAATGAGGTTATCGTCCGACCGTCAGCAATATTTTTCTATCCTCATATACTCGAATTACAGCTAGAATTTGAACTTAATTTTAAAAATCGATATTTTCATAATAAAGAATTTTCGAGAGAAGGAAGGACCATAAACATATTCGTTTACCTTATAGTAATTCTTACACACATCTACTTTTAAATTAGTAAATGACATTTTAACAAATTAACAAAATTTTCAATTAAGAAGATGTGCTTAGTGTTTCATATTTATTCGAAATCACGCGGCTAAATCAAATAAAAATAATAAATCTTCAATCTGAATCCAGAGAGAATTATCCCAGCCTCCGGTGTGTGTAATATGCCCCTTTTTTTCCAATTCAATATTAGTGGTACACCATCTGCTATTTATATTCACCTGAAACAGGTATTGCAATTGGCGATCAAGACGAACGAACCGATTGTTTTATATAAAGAAACTTTTTTATCGTTTTAATCGACGACTCTTTGAGCAAAAACTGCAAATAAGAATTCAATTAATTAAAAATAATTGCCATGTTAAGTTGCAGAGTTTTATTCAAAGAAACACTTTAAAACCAAAATTATTTCCAATTAATTAAGAAAAAAAGAAGAATTCGATTTGGCTGAAACTCAGTGACAGCTCGACAACAGTTCAGCATTCAGCCACAGTGAGCCACATATATACATTATATTCACATTGTAATCACATTTATACTCATGATGATATGTGAATTTACTGATCGAATGACGGAAATGGCTAACGATGTAAAACTCACTCTATGAAACATATCATCAATCTCGTATTTTGTTTATTCAGAAATAAACAACTAACGAATTTGTTGTCAGTTATCTGGCTGAATGTACTATGAAAGAGAATTGTATATGCAACATTTATATTATGTGACATATTTCACATGACATATCGTGAGGAAATAGCATATTTTATCGTATTATGTATGTGGATACAAAAAAAAAATCCTTTATAGATATGAGCCTTGAAAAAATATTTTTCATCCATAGCATCGAAATACTTATGTTCCTCTACAATATATATGTGAAAAGGAATTTTCTGCGGAAAAAAAAACTTGCACCTAATAAACGTCAACATTTAATTCCAACATGCAGCAATAAAATTGTATGTAATGTAATGATAGATAGCGCCAGAAATTACATAAAATACGTGATCGATGCAGTGAGATTTTCTCTTCTACTTTAAATTATGTTGATAGTTGTTTGCTGTCGTTTCATGGAAATAGGATGGAGTGTTGATATTATTTACTGATGTATGAAACAAAAACAAATAAGAATCGAAACAAACAAATCAATAAGATTTCCGACTCTGTGATCAAAACAAATTTATTCAAACAAGATCATTTTTAGTACAATACAGCCAATCGATGGTCTGTATTTCAAACAAATTCATAGATCGAGAATATTAGACGAGTTTTTATCACTTAGATTTTATCAGTAATAATTAATTTTTAATTTTTATTTAAGAATTTAAATATTTTTTGATTCTGTAGTTTTTTGCCACAATTATGTGATAGAAATCAATTACAATAGAATTTTTACGTTAATATCAGAATAAATTAATTATAGAAATCAGGGGTAGATCGCGATAGTATTAGTTTAAAAATTAGAAGTTTTGAACAGAGTATAAATATTTGTAAAAAACAACAGGAAAACTTGTTTTATTTCATATTTAGCTGGCTCTGGATCAATGGAGTCAGAGATACTTATCTAATAACAGTGACGTAGCGTGGGTACAAAGTATCTTTGAAATTCTTACTTTAATCCGCCTAACTTTATTAATTGTTTTAATATTATAATTAAGATAATCTTACTTCAAGTAAAATTTTATTTCTAATTTTTCTTGTCTTATAAATTATTTTCGATTTTCTAACAAA
>JANSTT010019898.1:0-10510 GCA_026745375.1 Platyura marginata
GCAGAATACCCAGTTTGCAGTTGCACATTTTGATGATTTTCTCAATATTTTGTTAGAAAACCGGAAAAAATTTATAAAGCAAAAAAGATTGAAAATAATATTTTCCTTGTAACAACATTATTGTTATAAAAATATGCCAATAATTAAAGAAGTTATACGGATTATTGTAAGAATTTCGAAGATACTTTGTATAGGCAAAAATAAAACCCACGCTACGCTACTGACATACATACATACATATATACATATTTGCCTTCATAAGTTGACAATTCCAAGTACTCGGCCCATTTTGCCACTTTGCACCTTCTCTCTCCTTTTATGTTTTAAGTCTCCCCAGCCAATTTGTACACGAAAAAAAAACGGGTAATGCGATGTAGAATTCATTATTCAAAGTTTGTCTATTAGGAGCAACTTTTTACTGACATTCTATTCAATTATTTATGTGCAATTTTTATTTACAAATATTACAAAGCTCAAAGCTATGTAGAGCCAAATACCTAAAATTCGTTGAATTTTTGAATTTTATAGACGGAAAAAACAAATTTGTATTTAATTAACTTAATATTAATTGACCCCAATTATTTTGTCTACAAAAACTGAGAAAAAACAAATGGCAAGTGTGTATAGCGAAACTATTTGTGCTATGTACATTGTACATATATTTTTGTTAAATTCAAGTATTTTTAAAAATATTTAAATTCTTTTAGTTTTCTATAACAAAATTCCCGGGAAAATTGGCAAAAGCATTATCAACAACACTACGTATAGCCGTTTGAGTAAAAAACCAGTAAAATGGACGTATAAAGATGTCACAATAAGATAAAAATGTTAAAACATACCTAAATTTGGAAAAATACATGAAAACAACATAAAATCGATTGTACCGCAGAGTTCAGAATTTTTCAGTCCATTGACGAAATGCTTATTTTATTCTATGACTTTGTTCTTATTCATTTTTTTTATCCACAACAAATAAATACTTATTGAGCAAATTGAATAAAAATGATTAAAAACCTAAGAAATTATATAAAATTGAATGCAGCGCCATAACGGTAGGACAGGCAATTTTTTGGTCTAATAAAAAAATATTGATTTTTTAATTCTCTATAATTTTTGTTATATGCATTTTTTTTTTATAAAACTGAAAAATTGAAAATTGAATGCAGCGCCATAACGGTAGGACAGGGAATTTTTTGGTCTATTAAAAAAATATTGATTTTTTAATTCTCTATAATTTTTGTTATGTTCATTTTTCTCTAATCGGAATAAATTTAGTGTAAATGAATAAATCGCTAGAAATAACATAAAATTGATTGCAGCGCCATAACGGTAGATCGAGGAATTTTTTTTTTCGAGTCTTTTTTATTCTCTATTATTTGATTTTTTTTTTCTATTATAAAATTTTATATATCTGATGTAATATTTTACACCATGTCTCCCCTATACATATAGGAGTACTAAACTGTCAATGTCAATGTCAATATCGATAAAAATAATAGAAGTTAATAATTTTAATAGTAAAGTTGCTACGATAATTCTCGAAGGTAGATTTTTCGAAAAAATTGATAAATTTGATTAGAGTTCCCAGAATAACTATATAATAGCGGATCAACCGAAATATCCCTTTTTATCCCTTTCCATAAATATATTTTTATTTTTTTTTTTTATATATATATATTAAAGCTATACATTAAAAAGTACATTAAAAAAAGAACACGAATACCTGATTTATAAGCTTTTAATAATTAGTTTTACAGGTAAAAAAGAAAACTTTATGTCCATCATAAAATTTTACTTATAAAGGAAATTTTTCTCAGAAAATAATGACTTTCATTTCTAAGACAGACGCAAACAAAAAAAAAGAAAAAAAAAACAAACAAATATCCATAAAATATCGGTGTAAGCTTATGTATATATATATATATAGATATATGTTTATGTATGTACAACGCTCTTATATTTGCTTCTTGTTGAATGTTGTTATCCTATTAATTAGAAAGTTAATTACAGCATTAATTACAAAGTTTTACGTTAGACCTCACCTCCTTTTTCTATATTATAAATTTTGTGTAGCGGAAGCCATCTTTTTTTTAGGCTAAAATTTCACCAAATGATTAAAAATTGCTCAACGGAAAAATATACGTACGTAAGAAACGATAGAAAATTATGACGGAAAAATTGAAAACTTCGAGAAACAATTGTGACTTCAAATTACACCTGTTAACCTGGTATTTTATAGAAAATGATTTTCATTGTAAATTTAATATTAAATTTTTTATATATATGTACATAAAGAGAGAGAGAGAGAGATGGAGACATGTATCTACTTTCGATATAAGTAGATAAAAGGTGTAATGGTAGATTACACTTTAAAGAAGTTGCTTAAGGCTTTAAAAAGATTGTCGAATATATTAAGTGGCATTTAACATGAAAAATGAAAAACTTCTATGATATTATTAGGAAAAGCTTGAAGAGATTTCGAAATTTTCAATTAAAGTTGACTGTGCGCTCTTGCCGAAACTTAGGAAATTCCCACATTGAGCGGATTGAGAGATTAAAAAGTTAAAAAAAGTTGTCGCATAGGAATTACGTGGCTTCCTTTAGTCGACACCGGAACTATATCGAAATTACACGGAATTATTTGATGACGATGTCGCAGTGGGGGCTTGTGAGATTTACTGATCTCATCATTATGGGACTATTTTTTTTAAGAAAAAACCTATGTACGTCATTTTGATGGAAGAAAATTGAACAAAAAATTGGTTGTTCACGAGCCGCCACTGCAATGTCCCAAAATTTGACGTAGTATGTAGTATTATCTGGGCCCACACCTCAAACGATGTACAATCATATTTATATGATAAATTGGATCCAATTCTTTGTACGGTACCATTAAATAGCATTAAGGAAGGTGACTATTCTAAGTATTCCTGCATTTATTGTGTACGAATTGTCGGAAATAAAAACGACATTTTAAACAATAAAACTTAGGGCCATATACTTTTCACAGTCAAACAAATTGACATTTTTCGGTTAGCCCAATTTCGTTTCTGATAGTTCCCCGTTGTACGTGGCATCATGTACGAATCGAATTTATTGTTGTATGATCGTTTTGTATTTCAATATCCTTTGTTTATCACCGTTTAAGGAAAATGTTTGCCAATAGACGAAGAAAATTGAAATTTCTAGGAAAATGTGTCCTTTGATCCAATTACAATAGAACTGCATAACTAAATACGACATGTAATGGTAGAGTATTTAATTGAAAACACATCTTAAACATAAGATGGGATTGATTTTTCCTACACATCAATTGTGCTTGAAACATAATGCTTGAAACTTTAGCCTTGGTCCCACGTTATCCTTACAATAATTAGTAAATTAATTCCAACAAGAAGTCGAACACTAGAGATTAGTACCTGGACTAGCTAGACCGGGTATTTGGCCCACTTTAGTACTCGGTGAAGAAATTGGCCGTAAAAGTTTTAAATACTCAATTATAGTATAAGAAAAATCCAAATTTTTTTTTTTTTTTTGTGGAAAAATTCTCAACAAGCTTGTTGTTGTTGGACACATAAATAGAAGCTCAGAAAAAATCTTATCTGCCATTTTTTGTTCAATTTTTTTTCTTACTATTTTTTGTGACTTTCAAACTACATTTATATCTTGTAAAATATTTTCTTGTAATTTGGTATAAATACTCGTATGGATGCGGTATTGATAGTAAATCAGGGTTGTCAAAAAAAAAAAATTTAATTCCAATTATTATCCTGTTTGATCGTCACGCTGTCGATTGGAGAACTTCTGCAGTACTTGATCATATACACCTGTACCTCGATTTACCTCGAGATACGTTCCACGACAAATCGTGTAAAACGAGACACAACACTCATATAAAACAGGAGGATAGGTTTAAGCCGTAGATATAGGCATAATTTCCATGTAAAAAAATAATAATTTTTTTTTAACATTTACCAAACGAAAGCGAAATCACATAAATCGAGGGATGGGTGTACATTTATACAAGTATTCGTAGTAATTCTAGTAATACAGTAATTAGGCTGTCTGTGGCAGCTTAATTTGCTGTGTTTAAGATTACTCTTTGTCTGAAAGAAATTTTAAGTGACATTGTTTTTCATACTGCATTTTTTTTAATAGCACCACCGCCCCACCCCACATATTTATTATTTTATTTCCCCTGCTAACCAAATAATCTACATAATATAATTACATATATTTATTTATGAATAAATAATATAAGAATATAGAATTTATTCAATACAATTCTACATAATAAATAATAACAAGTTTCGTACTCGATAACAAATTTGGGGAAAATGTTTTTTGTTTTTTTGTTTTTCTTGTTATTTAAAAATAGCCCCATGAATAGAAAGTTATTATTGAGCACAATAGATGCGTCTTTACCAATATAATTCTGTGGTATTTATCCATTAAATTGAGATGATGTTTATTTCATTGAAAGTGTACTTAGATGGTTGGGAATGAGTAAAGAACAATATTGAATGCTGGTTATACGAATATGGATCATATTTCAGTTAGGTATTTACTTTCGAAAATACACTTAAGTAAATGGTTCGTCTAATTCTTAGAATTTGTTCGTTTATAGTTACCTTATTGCTGTGTGTGAGTGAGTGTCTGCTTTTTTTATTTTATTTGAAACAATTAAATTGAAAATAGAGTGATTAGTATAAAGCTTTGTTTACAATAGACGATTTCTATACGAAATTTATTTTGGCTCTTTTGAAAATCATTTTAATTTAATCTGTTAACCCTTTGCGGACGGCTTATAATAATAATTATAATGTGTCTCAAATTTAACTGCATATCGATGGCTTACGAGTATATACAATACCAGCTAACTCATTTTTACCGATTTTTTTTTTATATGCAACCCTGCGACCTATGGTAAAATTATCACAAAAAGTTTGTTTTAAAAATTTCGTTTTTTTTTGCAATTTTTGACCATCCCCTAACTAAATACGAAATACGAGAAAAATTAAGTTTTTACTGTCCCCTGAAAAGTACATAAAAATGAGTTAGCGAGTATTGTATAATAAGCCATCGATATATTTTTTTGTCGTATTTGTGTTTTACTAGTAGTTATTTAGTTTGCTTTTCGATCACGATCCAACACTGACCGAAAAGCCAACTTTAACAACCACGAAACTGCCTATAATTCGTATTTTCCAATTATTTGTTGGTGGTTGCACAGTGGAACCACTAAGCACGAAAGGGTTAACCTCTTGACGCATAAACACAAATGATGCCACCTTTTTTTTAATTCAATTTTCATTACAGTATTTTTTAATTTTGATAATTCTGACTTTTTAAATAGCTTTTTGATCGTAGATGTCCTTTTTTTGTCCTGTTTTAAGCTCTTTAGGAATATTGACACATTTCGGTTGGTTTTCTTTTGCAATAAAATTTACTATAAAAATACCTTTTAGAATACAAAAATAAAAAATTCAAAAATCCAAAATTATCCCAGACGATTTTTTTTAATGAGATCATAATTCATCCGTGAAAAGGTTTAAGTAATTTTCTTAGACTCCTTTTATGACTTCCACCAGCACAATGGATAGAGAGAGTTTTAGATTTTATTTAAGAGTCGATGATTATTTTCACTGATATTAGCTGTAGGGTGATTTTTATGTTTCTTGCTTACCGAAAAAAAAGTAAAGTAAAAACCTCGATCTACCCTATTGTTGTATGAAGCATTTTTTAATTAATTAATTAATTAATGGGTACAAATCGTTTACTAATTTGATATTTATTTTTTTACTACATATAACACAAATTATGTCTAACTATAGTGCCAATAATACTAATTAAAAACAAAAGAACAAAAAAAAAAAAAGAAAATATTTGATTTGCATAGAAATCCATAAAAACTGGCAAACAAACAATAAAACTTTATTATTGTTATTTTGTTCGCTAAATTACTCTGCATTTATTGTATTCACATGTAATTTTCCCCATAAGAATGAAGAATACTATATGAATTCAAACACTTCTAACTCCTTTGAGACCTATTTTTATGTTCTATATAAAGAATTTTTATTACAGTTTGCTTTCCTTTTTCTCCAAAAAACATCCATATATATGTGCACATATATGGTATACACATCATGGTCTTACCGGGTAATGTATTTCTACATGGTGTACATACATGCATATGTATACCAGCGATTCCCAAACTTTCTTTTTCAGGCGACCCCATTTACAACTCATTTTAATTACGCGGCTCACCCAAACCAACCAAATGCAATTAATAAAAAAAATCATAGTTTAAATTTGAAATATCAAATATTTTGCAGCATGGTTTACACTACAGAATAGCTGATGTAAAAAATCGCCGTCCAAAATTAGTTTAAGAAAACTCCACAATAGTCTCAAATAAATTGACGTTGACTGAGGACCAACAAATATGGCGACGAGTTGTGGAGTCAGCCAAAAAAAAAACCCACTTAGAATTAAGAGATGGCTAAATCGAAAAAGTTCTGCCCTAGTAACAGTGGCGGAGCCTGACAATTATTGATCCCAACATCATGGGACTATTTTTTTAAAAAAAACTTACGTTTAAAATTTATGGAACTTAAAGGGTTAACTTTTTTAAAAAAATTTATTTGGCAAAAAATGCTTAAAATTTAAAATAATATAAAAATAGAAAGTTTCAAAACCATATCTTCAGTATTAAAAAAGTTCGAAATTTTGTCACTTTTTCAAAAACCCCCAAAAAACGGTCAAAACGTTCGGTCAAAACAACCAATTTTTTCCATTTTTGTCCATCAAAATGACGTACGTTTTTTTTTTTTTAAAATAGTCCCATAATTATAGGATTAATAATTCTCAAGCTCCGCCACTGCCTAGTACAGACATTGATATCTCTTATTGCAATATTTTGTAATATTTAAAAACTCATTGACATTTTTAATTTTGAGTGAGTGCCCCATTTGTAGTTGCATGCGCCCTTAAATTGGGTCACCATCCCTCATTTGGGAATCGCTGATCTGTACAAACGAGAGGATCTATATCTATGTTATATATAAACACCTTCAATGGAGTTGGTAAGATTTGTGTTTTACCCTCTCTTATATATGGTTTCTGTATACATATATATGTATTGTATGTATGTATGTATATGTAAGAATTTCTCTTATAACATTTGCAATTTTACATTTCTACCCACAAAAAAAAAAAAAAAACCCCTCCCCCCAATACTCGACACCCTCTCTCTGAAAAGGTCTATATTTCTTACAATGAGCCGGTAGAGTGCTTGCTATATATAGAGGAGGGAAAGTTATATAGAAAACGCTTGTGTTTAGAATGAATTTCTAAGTTACCTTTTTTTTTTGTTTTTTGCTCTATAAACAAGTGCCTATTGTACCTCTATCGGAAGACTCAAGGGGCAAACGGGGGGGATAGGGGAGGGAGGCGATTCGGAAAGGCTCTCTTTTGTTCTGTGCAACTTTTATTTATGGAAAGTTCATGGTTTTTGGCTTTCAGGTGTTTTATTAAATTGTAATAAAAACATATTTTATGGGGTTATACATATATACCAGTGGAGAAACACACAGAGTACCTTATATAGGTAAACCTTTATCATAAAATTTATGTATTGAATAGAAGAAGGATTCAAACAGAAAGACGGAAAGAAAAAAAAAAAAAGAGAGAAAAAAAATAAAAGAAGATAGAAGCAATTTTGACACAGAAGAAAATATCATTTTTTCAAATATTACCCATTTCGGTTGTTTATATAAAAACGTAATAAGGTTTCAACAATATTGAACTCTATTACCTTTCATGATACGGGTATATATGTGGTAGGAGGAGGAAAAGAAGGAGGAGGGTATACCTATACGGCATAGAATGTTTATGACCGTACATAACATGCATATATACACTTGTAGGTATATTATATATTTTAGGTACCTACCGAATTCTGTATTTCTCTTGTATACCAAGACGAAAAACTTTTTCGACGAACTTTTAA
This sequence comes from Platyura marginata, assembly GCA_026745375.1. Taxonomy (NCBI): domain Eukaryota; kingdom Metazoa; phylum Arthropoda; class Insecta; order Diptera; family Keroplatidae; genus Platyura; species Platyura marginata. The sequence goes on from JANSTT010019898.1 coordinate 8,015, forward strand.
ATTAGAAAAGCTCTTTGCCTTTTAATCATAAAAAAAAAAAAAAAAAAAAAAAATAAAAAAAAAGTTATGAATAACAATTTTGTTTATCATGATTTTAATTTAAAAAGATTGCCTATAAACACAATAATAATTTTCGCTTCATAAATTCTATCTACATCGTCATAAGAACGCATAAATTAAAAATGTTCTTGTTGGACAAGTTAAAAATCTTGATTATTCAGCATAGACGGAGTGGAAATGTTAATTATTATTATTTCAACAAATGTTGGAAATTAATTTTTTTTTTTCTTTTTTTTTCGCTTCAATTTGAAACAAGACCGAATTTTTCCACTTGTAATGGAAAATTCGGAATTTTGTTCTCATGTTGTGATTAAATTAAAGAAAGAAAAAAATGAAATCACTTGAAGTGCCTTTCATTTTGTCGGTTGACATGTTTTTAATGAAATTGAGCAAAATTTTACATTAACCTTCTTGTTGTAGGATTTTTTTTTTTTTTTTTTTTTTTATAAAAAATGTTATTGTCCTGAGATAAAGTTTTCAAATTAGGAAAAATATATGAAATAAAACAAAACTTTTCTTCGAAATCTACTTACCGCTTATATTATATAATTATGCACTGTTTCTATATAAGAGTAGGGGTAGAATATTTCAGGGTAAACCAACATGTAAATACAAAATAATATACAAGAAGTCTCCTTTAATCAGAAATATTAATTTCCCTTTTTCGCTATCAATCATAAAAGCAGAGAAAATTTCATTTATTACTTAATGATCTTGTCACCAATCTATTTCGATTCGCTGTTGTAAGTTTATATTCTTTAATTAGTAATTATTTTCTTGTCTCTTTCTTTGTAGAATAATTATGGTAAATATATACAAAACAGAGAATTATTATTATACCCCAATCAATTCAGATAAGATTTCAATTTGTAATTAAAATTTATCAATTTTCATGAAAATAATAGAAAATATTGTAATTTTCTTTTGTTTATTTATGTAAAAGAAATTGTCGAAGAAATATTGAAATTTTTCGTATATATATTAGGAACTGTGTATATATGCAGTTAGCGTGATGTCGGTGTATTCACTCTACTATACTGTAACTCATGGAGAAATATCCGAAAAATATTTGCTTTTAAAATTGCCATGCTATTGTCCTTGTAATAAATTGTCGAAATATGGCACATGTTGATAAAGTTTTTAGTGATTTTCTAGTGGAAAAAAAAGTCTTCTCTCTGTATGTGTATGTACGAGTATGTATGTATATATATAACAGCAAAATTTTATTAATGAAAACTGTATTGTACAGATAAGCCCTATATTGTTTGAATATATGTAATTTTTAAGTTTGAGTATAACGATTTTTAAAATTATGAAGCGGAGAAGTAGAATTGCATTTTAGGTCAATTTGTAAATATTTCCAATCATTTCCAGTGATTTTCCATATATTTACTATAAAACACTATGGAAGTATGAAAATAGCTAAAATTTCGAAAGAAAAATGAAGTTTCAATTTGGAGAATTCATAATAAATACTAAACGTCGAGTTACACTATGACATTTTTATATCATTGGATTCGTACAAGGCTAAGCTTTAATTTGCATGTAGTCTCAAGACTAACCTTCAGTTCCTCGATTTTTAAAAAATCTTTAACTGACATGATGTCTTCAAAGCTATTTTCTATCAGAATGTCTCATCCTACCTATCACCGGTCAGTGAAATATTTTTTTTCTGATAGATGTTCGAAGCAGCTACCTCGGAGAAAAAAGTCCTCTAAACAATGGTCCCGTTGTTAAGGTGAAATGATTTTTTTAGGGAATTTTTATTGAAAATCTAATGGATATGTAAGGAAAAATTTTGAAAATCTGAACAAAATTTGTATTTTCTCGAATTCGATAAAATTAATCTTAAAGTTAATAATCTTAACGTTTTTAATTGATTTGTAAACATTTCAAGTGATTTTTATAGAATTTCACAAATATCTTTAGCTGCTAACTGGAAAAAAGCAATTAGATTAGTAAGACAAGTTAGATAAGTTACTGAAACCATTTAAAAATCACACATTGTGTATTTTAATCAGCTAACCCTGAGCATTATCTGAATATAAAAGTAAAAAAAAATCCATTTTCTTATAATTTTTTAAAATAAATTTCCCACACTCTATATTATTCCGCAAGTTTACGTCATTCCACAGATGGCATAAAATATGTAGATGTACCGCAGTTTATACCGCATAATTCGCACAGTTATTTTTTTTTTTTTATTAATTGATTATTCTCAAAACGTTTTTTTTTTCTTTTTCTTTTTCTGCTACTCAAATTGATTCACCCCAAAAACAATTCATTATTCAGCTTAGATAACTTGAACATATTTTTATTATATTGTCTGAACAATACGAATTTTTTTTTGCCAAATACAATGAAAAACCAGTAAAGAAGAAAAAATTGGCTACGCCGATTATAATATACCCGTATGAGTACTTGTTTATTATTTCC